>CAUYPK010105754.1:0-87743 GCA_963574355.1 Loris lydekkerianus
CATTTTTTAGGTAAAGTCCCTCTTACAATTGTGTCTTGCACCCAGAAGGTGTGGCACACACCAAAGCCCCACTCCCCTCCCTCCTTCCCTCTCTTTGCTCTTCCTTTCTGATTTCATTTCATTTTTTTTTTACGCAGGAACTCAACTTTATTGTGTCAAGCAGCCTAGAGCGGGGGGAAGGGGTGGGGAAAGAAGGCAGGGGATGAGGTGCGTGACAGGGTTGGGCCAATGGCATGGTACCACGTTGGCTCATTGGCTGTATCTAGGTAAAGGCAGTTTCAACTGCCTCTATCTACATATATTTTTCTTTTGAAACTTAGCTTTCAAAATCTTTTGCTTTTGTTTGTTTCATCTGAGTTTTTAAAAATAACATTTAAGATCTCCGTCTCTATAAGGAATATTACTTTGCCATCTGTATTGCCATCTATATTGCAATTTACCCCCCACAGGGTTTATCATTGCATCATATTTTTATTTGTTCTTTTTTTTTTTTTTAACAATCCTTGTCTTTAATTTTTAAATCCATTTGTTTTTACTGAGATCAGTCATCATTGATGAAAATTAAATAGGCTCCTACATACATATACTTATTTTTTAAAGCAAAATTATGATTTTCATAAAAACTATTTTATCTCGTTGATCCATCTAAAGGTATATATTATTAATCTTTATGTGTCTGCAATATTTATATAATCTACTAATAATTGTGAGCTCATGGCAACTTTGAAACAGAAAAATCTTCCACTTCAGTGGTTGTAGACTACATATTCTACCAATTATTTGGTTATCTTTCTTCTTTTACTATCACAAACAAAACACACATGAACAAATAAAAATCAAAAGTGAGTAATTAAAATAATTATAATTTTTATTAAGTAACAAAAGCATTTCTCCTAATATTTTCAATGAATTTAACTTACAGTTCACTGACACGTAAGTGCAACAGCAAAGCATTATGTTTTCAACCTCATTGGCACCACGCTGGTTTTCCACACTACATTCTCCTTCCTTCATTGTCTATTCTGCTCCAGCAATTTTAGCAGATATGTGTAGATCATCAGGCTCACTGCCTTTCCATTGACATTAATAGTGCTTATAGGTGTGATGTGCTTGCTAAAGCTTTTCTGTAAACTGGGACAAATGTCGTGTATATTCTATATAAAAGCTCTAGCTTTAAAACATTCACCCAACGAAAGTGACTTCAAAAGGAGATTGCATTCTGCCTTAGTGCAATCAGGGGGAGAAAATTCACAGTTAAAGATCAAAACTCTAGCACAATAGGACGCTGAGCAGATAGCATTAAGGCGGCACCCCACAGAGACAAGGTGCAGGAGACTTTGAGCCCCGACTGCAACTTGTGTTGACTCTCCTCAAACCTACGTTTTTATTTCATGAGAGTTCTGATGTGAGTTTCCTTCCTCATTTTACCCCTTTTAAATCTATAGGAACCCTAGATATGCTTTGCCTGAGGCCTATTGTATATCTAGGTCAGTGGAGCCGAACTTGTGATTCTTTTAATTTATTTTACTTTTAATTTATAATGTTTGAGGACATTACTGTTTATTATTATCTTTTCAGAGTTTTTAAGACTTCTGTGAGAGATCCCTTCCAGAATTATCCTTTCAAGAAGAGAATGACTTGTCTCCCCTAACCATAAATTTTCTTAGCGATTCTGAGTTATCTTACTAGTTGTTTAACTTAGATGTAATTTCTCCACATTTGGGCTTGTTTCGTCCGGACTTCTGTCCTGTCCTCTACATGAAAGGTTATTTGACAGCATTTAACTAGCACTGTCATCCCAACATCATTTAAATTCACATGTTGATCATACAGTGGTTTCCCTTCTGAATCTGACATCTGACTTTAGCTTTTCTTAACAATCTGGTTTCTTTCATTTTCTAAACCCTATCTATTGCCTGGGTTTACCTTCTATTTTTTTGCTTAAGGAGGTCTAGTCATATAGCCTGGCCCTTCTAACTTAATAGTGGTTTTAGTGGCCTGTCTCAACTCAGCAGTTTAGGCCATTTTCCCTTCCTGATTATTTTTAACCAAAAATTCCCAATCTGAGAATATCAGACTACCAGGATCTTCAATGTTAGCAGTAAGAATTCTCATAGTATTTTAAAAAAATTATCAATTTAATAAAAATAATACATTTCAATTAGTCCCTGCTAATTTCCACAGTTCTAATTATTTTCTCTTTTATTAGTAAAAATAGAAGATAAAATTATTGCTTAATATAATTTGGCATAGAAAATAGACTGATTACTAAAAAGCACCATGAGGAAACAGCCCAGTGACTGCCAAATTTTTATTATTTCTTACCAATCTCAGTAAAATTTTTTGATCATACATACCTACATGTACTTATTTATAAATATATACGTACTACTATTAATCTGTATTAAATATTAGCAAAAATAACAAAAATCTTTAGGTAAAAATGAAAATAAAATGAAAATGAGTATAATATCATGCATAGAGAAGATAAACAATAAAAAGACTTTTTTATTTTTGAGACAGAGTCTCAAGCTGTTGCCCTGGGTAGAGTGCTGTGCTGTCACAACCTCCAACTCTTGGGCTTAAGGGATTCTCTTAGCTGGGACTATAGACACCCACCACAACGCCTGGCTATTTTTTGATTGTAGTTGTCATTGTTGCTTGGCAGGTCTGGGCTGGATTCGAACCTGCCAGCTTTGGTGTATGTGGCTGGCGCCCTACCCACTGAGCTACAGGTGCCGGGCCAATAAAACGATTCTTTACTGCCTTTTGGAAATGTTTCAGAACCATTAATGGTATATAGTAGTTTTATTCCATAATTCAAACCCTGATTAAATAGATCCTTATTTATTGCATATGATGTCTTTATTTTTTTCTTCCTTTCTTGAAATTTAGTTTTAAGGCTTCTCTACTTTTTCAAAAGAAGTGACCAATCTATGGAGAACACCCACGTTTGTCCCTTTAACAACTGCTTGGCTTTAAAAACATCATTCTGGAGTGAAATATATACATGACTAGGCTTGACTGCGAGTTGGTTGAAGAAATAGAGAAATGATCAATGTAAGATCTGTCGGGTATGTGAGAGGTAGGTCAATGTTCTGATGAGCAGAGTGTTTCTGCCAACAACAAGGAGGAGGTTGTGCCTTTATGTTGCTCCTTTTCATATTTGTTGGCTGTTGGGGGGTAACACAAAAGCCGTTCTTTGGCATGTATAGATATTATGAATATTATTGGTTCTATTTGTTTCTTATTTATTTAGTTTTCTGAAATGCTCTTTTATTAGTACTATGTATTCCCCTTCAAAAACCTGACACGTTTGTTATCTGAAGGCCACCACTGTTCTTTAAATTAATATTTTTCCTTTATAACATCTGTAGTTTTCCTTTATCCTCAAATCTTCAGGAAGGACTATCATGATTACTGTACATTCCTCTGGGCTGCCTGGGTTGAAGATATATGTAAAAATAAGACTTATAAAGAGATATTTAGATATAGGTCTAGCTATCAACTCTGAAAATGGATGCTTTGATAGAGACAAAAGCTTTGGCACCAGTCTTTTTCTTAGAGTGGAAGGAAGCAAAGGGATTTGACTGCAACAATTTAAAACAACGCCATACAAACTTTACCCCTCCCAGCCAAGGTGGTCAGCATTGTTGCTGTCTCCTTTTTCTGTTTGCCCATGACTCAGATTTTTCTCCCTGTAGTAAGGCTTCATTCCCCATCCTATCATGAATGGCTAATGATGACTGAAATCTCATAGTGCATCAGAGACAACTGAATAGGAGTCATCAGATAATGTCCTTTTGTTTTTGGTTTTTGTTTTTGTTTGAGACAGAGTCTTAGTCTGTGCTTTGGGTAGAGTGCAGTGGCATCCTAGTTCATAGCAACCTCAAACTCTTGGGCTCAAGTGATCCCCTTGCCTGAGCCTCCTGAGTAGCAGGGACTACAGGCTAGTTTTCTCTATTTTTAGTAGACACAGGTTCTTGCTTTTGCTCAGGCCAGTCTCAAACTCCTGATCTCAGGCAATCTACACACATCAGCCTCTCAAAGTGCTAGCATTACAGGTGTGAGCTGCTGCGCCCAGCCAGATTATTTTATTAAGCAGACACAGGTAGAAAATAATTAGCTCAATTAATTCATTTATTGTTGCTTGAGATTGTGAGCTCTGTGTGTGTGCACACACATTTATGTCTGGGTGTTGTGTATATATATCAGTGGCTGTGAGTGAGAACAGAGGCTTTTGTCATCAACCAATACTTGTGTCACTTGAGAACGATGAGAGCCTCCAGCATATTGCAATAGATTGAGGAATATGTCACCTCAAAGGCTGATTCACTGTTTGTAAGCATTAAGTTAGACAAATACACAAAGTCTTAAATCTGAACAAAGTCCAAATTCTCGGAACTCAGTGTTGTGATACTGGGAAATGATTTATGCCAGGAAGAAACTTGGACTGTTGTCCCTAAATTCCAACAAAGCAGACCACTGTGCCATAGGAGGATCTTGCCAAAGTAAATTGACTGGCCCAAAGTTTATAAATAACTATTTTCAGAATACATACATATTTTCTGTAACCTGAACAAACCAGGGAATAACTTTTGAACCAGATAAACTTCCAGGACCAGTGGATGATGAAATTGCATAAAGATTGGCTTACACAACTAATTTAAAACATCAGGGCCAGACTTAGAAGGTTTACTGCTTCATATAATTTCCTGATTGTTCTCCCACTTTCCAGACCTATTTTTGTAAGTCCTCGGTGGCATGTTCACCTGGGTGGAGGTTGCTAATGTTACTAACAGAACTTGCACCGACACCACGCACCATTCTCACCCCGCAGTTCAGCTCCCCCATCAGTTCCGCTTCTGACTGATGGTTTCTAATATTCTTTTGTCGTCACAGAAACTTAAGACCTCTGAGTGCTCTCTGATTTATCTCTCTCCTTTCCCCCATGACCAGCGATTCATCAAGGTCTGTCGATTCCTTCTCTCTACCATCTCAAACTGCCCTTTCTTCCTTTATATTACCCCAGCACTAGTTAACTGTCTTATTACCATACACCTAAACTACGGCTATAACT
Source organism: Loris lydekkerianus (assembly GCA_963574355.1). Classification (NCBI taxonomy): domain Eukaryota; kingdom Metazoa; phylum Chordata; class Mammalia; order Primates; family Lorisidae; genus Loris; species Loris lydekkerianus. The sequence goes on from CAUYPK010105754.1 coordinate 5,081, forward strand.
CTTCTCTCTGCCTCCAGTCTCGCTTCTGATCTACTCGTTCTGCATTCGGCTGCCAAATTAATCTTCCTAAAGTACAGCTTTGATTATGTCACCCGTGTTCAATAACCTTCAGATCCCTCCTCCTTGCCTACCAAATAAAGTTCAAACTTTCCAGCCTTTGACATTAAGATCTAGGCTTATCTTTATGAGCATAGCATTAATATTTTTCTCTCTTTGGAACTCTGGCCAAACTGAGCAATTCAGTGTTCTGCAACCAAGCCTGGAAGCTTCCTTCTACCACAATTTTTAATTTTTGTTTTCTTTTTCCTCTCTGGAGGGGTTTAAACGCTATCTATTAACATCCTCCTTAGCTCTTCAATGGTAGTTTTCTCTTTCATAGAAGGAGCTTGCACAGTTAGGCTGAAGTGTGCACAGAGTGCATATGAGGACCTATATAGGTTATGGCAGGAGCAAGAGGTCGAAAAAGAAATTGAGAGAATGGAGAAGTAGGGGCTGGAAGCTCCGGGCAAGGAAATCCAAATTTTACATTTGAATCTGGTCATCCAGGTCATTGTGAAATTATGCTCACCAAGGTAGGATGACAGAACATGCTTTCTGTAATAGTTTATAAGCTTATTTTCTAAACATTAAGACATTTAATGATGTAAACTGCTAGTTATATTCTTGTTCTGGGATTCATAATAAATGTTAGGAACAGATCTGCTCTTTATCCATGAAGCCCAAGGCTTAGACACATTGTCTGACATCTGGTAGACCTTTATTATTTGTTCACTGTGGGAAGGGGGATGCTTCTCTTTCTTTGAAATTCCAGATAAATTTTTCTCATGTTTTCTGTGATTCTGATAATGGGCCACTGTCATTTCATGCATTTTGTGTGACTGGTATCTGTACCAGAAGGTCCACGAAAAGCAGGTTGTGTCATGCTATCTACATCCTCCTACATTTCTTGAATGGTAACGGAGGTTGTAAAATGTGTAACTGGGATCAAATGCAAGGTCTACTTTTAGCTCTTTGAAGATTCTTCATACATCTTTTCAAAAAGGCTGTATGTTTACCACAGAAAACTATTTAATCATATAAAAAGATGGAAATTTTACATCTTTTGTATTTAATTGGATGGAGTTGAAGAACGTTCTCCTTAATAAAGTATTTCAATAATTGAAAAGCAAGCATTGCATATATTCAGTACTAATTTGGAGCTAGTGGGGATGAACAAATACAGGCCCACACAAAAGAAAAGCACAGTGAAGTTCAAGAAGGGGGTTGGGAGAAGGGAGGAGGGAGTTGGGTACAATGTGGGGGTACATTACACACCTCCTGGGTGAAGGAGTCATATGTAACTCAGACTTTACCTGACTGATGCAAACAACGTAACTTAATTGTATATACCTTTGTACCTATCTGAAATTTAAAAATTAAATAAAAAATATTTACTGGGTGAAAAAGAGAATCTCAGAGCTTGCTTTAGAAGAGACACATAGATTCATGGGGTTTGAGAGTCTTGATATAGTTTAAATAGTAGGACACTGACATTAATAGTAGAGTTAAGTGACTTACTTAGGGCTCATGACTGATAGCAGTAATGGGAAGCTAGAATTCAATCCTTCTGACATGCGTCTGTCCAAGTGCAGACTATGTTAGCCCATTATGTTAAACATTAATCAGGGAGTATCATTAAGAAAGACATGGTGTTAATATACTAATTGTAGCACTATTCCTTTTGCTAATGCTGCAGTCAACTTGTAAAGAAGAATAAGCTGAGATACAGATGCTAACTTTATAAAGACTGAAACTGTCTAGAGGAGTCTAGTTTGTGTAAATCTGTAATTGATACACACTGAAAAATTAGCCAGGTGTACACAGTATTGGCAGAGTTTATCCAGAAGACACAGGGATTATGTTGTAGCAGTTGTCTTTATAGAGATTTAGTAATAATATCATTTAGAACAACCAACCTCAACATATGTTTGTACAAGGCATTACTGTGAACAAACATTGTCAGGTTATAACTAATTTCTACAGCAATAAGGCACTTGAAAAGGGTTTATAACCCTAAAATCTGTTTAAGCCTATATAAAATACAAAGTGTTTTCCCCTGGAGATATTTATATCTATTTTTCCATGTATTGCAATACAGGGAAATGTATCTAATGGAGAAGGGCAGGCAAACATAATGTTTGAAATTGTAATCGTCTAAAAGAGAGTATTGTCTAATACTGGTCCTATAACACTGTAGGTCATTTAATTTATTTTCTAAAAAGCACAGTTGTATTTCATTTTTTCAATCTGTTACCCAGAGAAAATCAGATTACAATGCTTGGCAATGTGTGCACATTTCTTGTGTTAAAACATTATATGCAGGGAAGTTGTTGGTTTAAAGGACATGACATGGGGATCACTTCTATGAGGGATATTTCCTTCTGGCCAGTTAATACTCGTTAAAGCTGTGACAACATGTAGATTGGGCATTGAATATATAAACTACATTTTATTATTATACTTCTAATACCTTTGTTTAGCTATCCTTTCTTCTTGATAATACTTGTAGTTAAAAGAATAGAGGATGGAAGTAGCTTCTAAAACACATGAATAAGACTGGAAAGTTAGGTGTCCAGGTGGTTCACCTGATTCAACACACTAAAATCATTCTTATTTAGAATGAGAGTGTATGATCTGCTCACCAGGAAATACCTTAGCTTTCTCTTATTGATTCAGGGAGGATGATGTTAAAGTGCATCAGACAGCAAAAACCAAAAGTGGATTATATAATGGAATGCTCACATTCATGATTTCAGGTATGAGGATTTGGAAGTTGGTGTGGCTCAAAGACAAGTCTGCAGAAGTGTTCTGCTACCATGGGTATGACAGTAGAATGGATACATTTCCAGAGTGTTTACCACACATCCTGCAGAGACTGGCCCAGGGAAATGGAGCAGGGCTCTTCAGGGATTTGCAAGAGGCTTGCCACATTCCCCTCTCCTCCCTCGGGCAGCAACCCTGTTTCCAGCCAGATGCCTGCTATCCTGAGGTTTCTTAGCTAGGCTTTCCCTCTCAGGTCTCAGGCTGTGTCCCTGCTGGGAAGCAGTTGCATGAGCCTCAGGAGGCTCCTGTGCAAATCCAGGGAACTACTAATTGTGTCTCTTGCCATCTAATTTAGACACATGCTTCCTTTTCACTTGGCTGATCTCTGCCTATGTCTTGAGACTAATGGCTTTAGTGTGACCTCATCTTTTTCTGTACATACCTTTTGATATCGCAATTAAATGGTACTCTGGCATGCTATCTGACATCGAGAAGAATTTAGCATCAACTGTGGACCTCATTGCTAAATATTCAAATATCAGGATAGCAATAAAACTTTTCCATAAAGCAGAACTCAAAAAAGTTTGAGATCAGATGAAACGCTGTGTTCATCTTAACATATCAAAGTCCTGATAGACTGAGTTTCATTAAAAAAAATATATATATTGCAATTAAGCAATGAATAGTATATTTATATACATAATAATTTTATATACAATGTGAGACAACACAGAAAAATATTTTAGAAAGAAACAGATGCCAACCTGCGCACCTAATTATGACTGTGCTACTGATAACCTGCCTTTGAATATTTCTCTCCTACTGAGTAGGGTGGGATTTTATGACAGTTACTTAACATCTTTGTTTCCTCCTCATTTGTAAATGGGGAAGATGACAGTCCTTATTCCTGGGGCTGTTATGAGGCTTAAATGAGTTAGCATCTTTAAAATGTTTTGAAAAGTGGCTGGCGCATAAAAAATTTTAAATAATCAATTTTTGATAATGTTATTTTGTTCTACTTCCTGTAAATTGCTTTTCCCAGTATTCTTTTTGCATAAGTTATAGTTCAATTATATTTTAAGTTTATAATGAAATATTAAAGTTAGTGTATAATATGTTTTTCTAAACTTTATTTTAAAGAGCTAAGTAATTTCTAGTTGAACCTGTGTTCTATAACTCTTTCAACCACTTTCTGCTTGCTGCTTAGGTTGTTTCCTGGACTTCTCTGCAATATAGAATGAATTAAGATACTTCTTTGTAGATAAAATAGTTTTTATGCTTGAATTGATTTATAGAAATGAAATTCTTGGATTAAAAGGTATGAATATTTTTTTAAGATTTTTTTAAATGTTTGATTTTCTACAAGGCAGGATAATAGCACATTATATGAACACTCATTATATATGATCAAACAGATTTAAATGAAACCTACATAATACAGTGGGAATATCATTTACTTGCTTTATTTTATTAATAAGTAGGGGAAGCATGTTTTATAAAAATCTACCTGTGCTGAATGTGGTTATGTTCCAAAGAAGGTGAACTGATCAAGATGGTAGTCAGTGAAATGTCTAATTAGAACTTGAGCAGGTTATTAAATTTAAATACTGAAGATCACTTTCTCTAGGATAAAGCTCAAAAGCTTACCGTTTTTCAGGACCTAATTCTTCATAAATCTTATCTTGATTTTCTGATATTGTTTTAAAGATTTGTATAACTGTGCATTCTGGGATTATTTCGTAGCTTTCTTTATTTCAAAATATGCTTTAGTGGTTCCTGTTTTCATGCAATTTTATTGCAGATTTCACTTCTTCATTCACTCAACAAATATTTCTTGAGTTTATTGGTTACTAGTTTCTTGGGATACTGAGATAAATAAGATACCATCCTTGTCCTCAAAGAATTCTCTAGAGAGACAGTCACACGGGAAAGTAAGGTGATCAGTAGAAAATTCTCTGCAGCAGGTGATCTGACACTTGAGAGGAAATAAATTGCCTCATTAAAGAGGGAGAGATGAAAGTCATTTCAAAAAGAGGAGATGGGGGGGCAGCGCCTGTGGCTTACTGAAATAGGGCACCGTCCCCACATGCCGAGACAGTGGTGGGTTCAAACCCAGCCCTGTGAAAAACTGCGGAAAAAAAAAGGAGATGGAATGCTCTAACTTTATCTTGCACTGAAAGTTTAATTTCTTCAAACATATTATATTTAAAAAGAAATTGTTCATTTTGCCAAAATTATGTTAGTTAGGTTGTATGCTGAGACTTACTGAGTTGTGTAATAACAGACACTTTTATTCTTAATTCTTCCCTTTAGGACAGATATCCCAAGTAAAATCAGGGTAAACAGATGCCTATTAGTAACATCTTCTGGAGTTGAGATTTCTTCTGGATTCTGAATCTCCCAATCTTCAGTAAACCTATTGAAAATTGCTCCTCTCTCTTCCCACCTCCTCAGATCCTGCATGCATTTAAAAGGGATATAATTGGCTATAATTCCCTGTAGCATTTTCTACCATTGTAATCTAGGATGAGCAAGATATCATTCTTGCCTTAGTCCAATCTAAGATTGGACATTTTAGCAAATAAAAATGCAGGATACCCAGTACAATTTGAATTTCACATTTTTTAAAAAATGAATTTGTTTTTTAGTGTAAGTCTATACTCTACAATATTGGGACACATTTATGCTAAAAAAAATATTCAGTGATTATCTGAAATTCAAATTGAACTTGATGTCCTGTATTCACTGGCAACTCTAATTCAATTCTTACAGAAGAACACACATAAACTGCCCACACCACAGATCCTCACTTTTGATTCTACTTTTTGAGAGCTAAGTTTTCAATAGAGGAGGGCTTCCCCCAAGTGTAAACCAGCACTGGAGCCATCAAAGTTATAACAAGGAGAAGAGAGAATTGTGACAAAATATGAAAAAAGTGTTCCTTGACAAGGAAAAGCTTCCCCACTCCATTTCTCCCACCTTTATACAAATTATGTTTTTAAACAATATGAGAAGAGACTAGTCATATTGTCAAAGACACATTTCACAAAGATGCATCTTTTTCACCTGTTACAATTGCAAAATAAAGCAAAACGGATGTAGAGGTGGAATGAAAGGAAAGGTTTCTGCCTAGATTGTCTTGTTGTTAAGAATTAGAAAAATAACAACCTAAATTATTTCCCAGAAAAATGCTGCTTTGTGAAAGTGTCCCATCTGGAGTTTACATGACTTAAGACGTAGGTAGGCAGCATGGGGAAGGCCCTTGATAGATTCAGCTTGACCTCTTGCAGGGTGTAATTGTTGAGAGAAGTGTGAATCCCAGCTATAAAGAGTCTTTGCCAGTGACAAGTTCCAGAGTGGTCTAAATCATAGAGGCGGGACTGGATACCGAACACCAAGGGAACAAAGACAGACAGGAATCAAAGAGTGGCATTGTGTACCTGGGCAGTGGGTAGGGCCGCATGGTGCGAGGGTTTTCACTTGTGCATGACCTAACTTTAGGGTACAAGTGGCCTTTAAGTTTCTGAAGGTGTTTAAGCACAAAAAGAAGAAAGTCTGCATTCACCTGTCACCCTGAGCAAAGATTTAGCAGATGAAACCACAGGTGTTTTGCTCAAAAGAACATGAGGGGAAGACTTGAGTCAGTTCAATGTTTCATTTGTTCCTCATAAAAGTCCCTAGTCAAGGACATTTCTAGACCTTTATAGATTTTATACAATATTCAATGTTTAAAAGATACTTTTCCACTGCTTTTTCCTATTCTGAGGTATTTCTACTTAACTCAATTAAACCAAACAATTATAACTACACCTTACACTATATGTATATTGAAAGTTGGTTTGCAAATAACTCAAACATTTTTATTACATGATATCCCAGTTTTTTAATTTATTAATGGCTAAATAACTGTATTCTGTATTCTTTCACTTTTTTGTGTCCAAAGAAATTCTCAACTTTGCAAAGACTCCAAAAAATACAGTACATTGCCTTCTGGATTTTGAACAAAAACAAAGTAAAATCTCTAAATAAGGGAAGGGATCATAATGTAAAAGAACTTGCAATCCACATTACTATCATTAAATATTCAAGTCTGAATAATTGTTATAAATATGATAATTTTATGCCAATATTTTTAAAATAGTATTTTGTCACTAAATTACAGTGATGTAGACAGAAAGTGAGGAAAGGGGCAGAAAAACTGTAAGGAAAGGGATCAAAAGATGTGTCTCAGTTTTGATATGGACAATTATGACATATAACTGAAAGTTTATTTTTTTAAATTTAAAATTATATATCTTCCAATTATATATTATGACATATAACTAAAAGTTTTTTTTTTTAATTTAAAATTATATATCTTCCAATTATATATCTTCCAATTATATATCTTTGGGTATATATATATACCCAAACCATTAAATTATTAAAAAGAAGTACCATGCAGAAATGAATGGTACAGAATATAATGAATAAAAAGAAAGATACTCCAAATCTCCTGGGACATTTCCCAAATTTATTCTTTTTTTTTTTTTTAGAGAGAGAGACAGAGTCTCACTTTATGGCCCTTTGGTAGAGTGCCGTGGCATCACACAGCTCACAGCAACCTCCAACTCCTGTGCTTAAGCGATTCTCTTGCCTCAGCCTCCTGAGTAGCTGGGACTACAGGCGCCCCCCCCACAAGGCCTGGCTATTTTTTGTTGCAGTTTGGCCGTCCACCCTCAGCATATGGGGCCGGTGCCCTACTCACTGAGCCACAGGCGCTGCCCCCCAAATTTATTCTTATGGCAGATAAAAAAATCTCCATACTCATCTCAATATTGAATCTGCATTGTCCATATTCCTTAAATTCAAAATTTATGATAAAATTTTAAACAAAGTAAAGTTAACACGTTAGAAATTTAAAATAATTTCCGAAATAATAGCAAAAGTGTAGATCAAAACTAGTGTTATGGCCGGACATGGTAACTCATGCCTGTAATCACAGCACTTTGGGAAGCCAGGGTGGAAGGATAGCTTGAGGCCAGGAGTTTGACACCAGCCTGGAAAACATAGTGAAATTACATTCATACAAAAGATTAAAAAATATTAGCTAGGCATGGGGACACATATTAGGAGGCTGAAGCAGGAGGATTGCTTGAATCCAGGAGCTTGAGATCCAGTGAGCTATGATCATGCCACTGCACTCTAGCCTTGGTAACAGATTCTACTTCTAAAATACAAACAAAACAAAATTAGTGTTATGACTTTTTTTTTTTTTTTTTTTTCCAATAGAGACAGAGTCTCACTTTATTGCTCTCCATAGAGTTCCATGGTGTCACACAGCACACAGCAACCTCCAAATTCTGGGCTTAGGTGATTCTCTTGCCTCAGCCTTCAGGGTAGCTGGGACTACAGGTGCCCACCACAACCCCCGGCTATTTTTTTGCAGTTTGGCCAGGCCCTGTTTGAACCCGCCACCCTCGTTATATGGGGCCAGTGCCCTACCTGCTGAGCCACAGGCGCCATCCGTGTTATGACTCTTAATAAATTTTTTGTGAATATATGTTCCATTTAAGAGATTGTCAAAATTTTATAGAGTTTGTAATAGTCACATATAAATGTGCAAAAATCAATTGCATTTCAAACCAGTGGCAACCATTAGAAAATGTTATTGGAAGCATTGTTTATACTCAGTAGCAATAAAAACTTATATATTATTTAAAAATAACCCTACCAAGAAAATAGGTAAGACCTATAAGGAGAACTTGATAAATCTTTACTGAGAAAAATAAAATATTTAGGTAAATGGAGAGCTATACCATGTTTCTGAATGCAAAGCCTGAATAATGTAAAGATAACTTTTCCTTCCAAATTAATGTGAAGGCTTGTAATGGGACAAAATGCTCTTAGAAAACACTAACCTCCATATATTTCTCATGGCTTATATAATTTTGATTCTACATGTGCTTCTACTATTAAATGGAATTAAGAATTTTCAATGAACATATCTTGAATATTATTACTTAATCATTAAGTGACCTTTGTTCAATACTATCTGGAGATACCATGTGCCAGGTTAAGTGTGGAAGGGCAGGTGCCTGTGTTTGCATGTGGGTGAGGGGAGGAGAAACCCCTGAAGTTCTCTATTGGATGAAAATGAAAAAAGATACGGGATTTCTGTTAAGGGACAATTTGCTCAGATAATTCCTTTAAGTGCTTGCCCACATGGCTTAAAATCTTACCCAAAGCTAAGTGCTTCTGATTTTGAAGTGGTTATTGAAGAAACCCTGGAGTTCCTCTACCCAGCAGGTGTGTGAAATGGTTGGGATGAGCGTATCTTTATTGTCTTGGGATACCAGTCAGGGCCTCACTCTGCATGCCGATGCCTTCTCCAGGGTAGACAACTGTGCAGCCCAAGTAAGGGTCAAACACTTGAGAAGCGATCGGAAGAGTGCTTATAGGAAGTAGCGTCTGTACTCTGCAAAACCCTGCTTTGCAAAAAGCAATGGTTGTATGATCTCATTTTTCCTCTTTTCTTGGGATGCATTAAAGAAATAAACTTCACCTTATTATTCTGGGACACAGCATCCTGTTAGTTGACTTCACATCTCTTTTCACCATCTTGTTAATTGTGATTTTAGTTGTTTGTTAAGTTATTTAAAAAAATTTTTTTCTTGAATGCATTCGGAGGCAGCAATCATTTTATTCACCATTTTCTTCACAGTTTCTGACAAGGTGGCTGAACTAGGGCTGGTAGCTCAAGAACATTTATTAAATAAATTCATGAATGAATAAGTGAATAAATGAATAATAAAAAGACAAACTATTGATCAGATGATATGGAGAAATTTGACTGTTTGAGGGGGAAGTAGTATAATTTTTTCTCTATACACATAGGTTTAGAATTGGGGTAGACAGAAGGAGTAGATAGAGTCTCTAGATTTTGAGAATATGTTTGGCGTAGACCAACTGCAATTACTGATTACATGTTCTACAGGAAACTTGAGCAAGGCTTGAAGGAACTCTGCTTTCATTCTGCAGGACCAGCTGAAAAGACAGAGGAAAGAGGAGACCACTGAATAGCCCATCTGAAGAGACTTGCCACACATTTTAGGATTTCCTGGAAAGGAAAATTAGCAATTGCCTGAGCCTTGAATTGAAGGTCACTAAGACAGGGACCCTCAAGTACAACAATAATTTGTCCCTGAGATGCTTTTTACTTGGGGACCTGAGCAGAGGAAATACAACAGTGTGGAGGACCATACCCTGGCCTCTTGCCTTTGAGTAATTTGCTTTCCCTGTTGAGGGCAGAAGTGACCCTTTCTCCTCCTAGGCACTCCAGCTAGGGCCCTGTAAATTAATGTGACAAAAGACATGTTAACAAGAGCAAAACGAGCAGACATATATTAATACGTGCATTTTGCACATAACATAGGGGTGATGAGCATTCAAAATGGTGGTTAGAATTTGAACCTGGTCTACGTAACTCAGTAGGGGAAAGAGAAAGGAAAGGGCACTTATAGAAAAGCAAACTACCTTTTGGAAGCAAATGACCTTTGGAAAGATAAGTGAGTCCTTAAAGATTATGTGGGAATTATGATTGTTTGTGTCTGGGTGAAGAGTCAGAGAAGACATTGAGAAGATTAAAGTTGCCTCTGTGAAAGGAATTTGTGGCAATTAAGTTCTTCTGAATTTTTGGAGGAGGCTCCGTTTTTAGACAGACAAGACATTTCAAGAACTCAAATGCCTTCAGCTCAAAATAATTCTTATGCCTAAGTGGCATACTCTCAGGTAGCATGTCTTGACCTCTTTCCCTTCTAACCAATAGAATATGGCAAAGGTGATAGATGTCTGCAGCAGATGCTGGCGTGGATGTGGAGAGAAGGGAACACTTTTACACTGCTGGTGGGACTGCAAAATAATGCAACCTTTTTGGAAGGAAGTATGGAGAATCCTCAAAGAACTGAAACTAGACCTCTGATTTGATTCTGCAATTCCATTACTGGGCATTTACCTAGAAGAAAAACACTTACCATAAGGACATTTACACTAGACTGTTCATCACAGCTCAATTTATAATCTCCAAAATGTGGAAACAACCCAAATGCCCACCAACAAACCATGGTATATGTACACCATGGAATACTGTTTAGCCATTAAAAGAGATGGAGATTTTACATGTTTTGTATTAACCTGGATTGAGGTGGAACACATTCTTCTTAGTAAAGCATCACAAGAATGGAGAAGCAAGAATCCAATGTACTCAATTCTAATATGAAGGCAGTAGATGAGCTAATACAAGGTGAGGGCTAGGGAATGAGGGGGCAAGAAAAGGGAGGAAGGAGGAGGATGGGGGTTCACAGTGTATGGCACACTTTTGGGGGACAGGACACAATTATAATAGGGACTTTATCTAACAAATGCAAACAGTGTAACCTAGTTCTTGGTACCCTCAATGAATCCCTAACAACAACAAGAAAATGTGATAGATGTCACGCCCATGATTATGTAACATTATGTGAGACCCTCCTCCCTAGCTCTCACTCTTACTCTGTCCCTGGCCTTGAAAAAGCAAATGACTTATAAGCTGCCTATGCAGAAAGCCACCAGGCAAGGAACTACAGATGACTTTTGTGTCTGTCAGCCTCTGACCACAAAAGCTCTCTGTTCTATACAACAAGGAAATGATTTCTGCCAACACCTTGAAGAAACTTTAAGGCCAATTCTCTCCTAGCTGAGCCTCCAGATGAGAATGCAACCTTATGAAACCTAGAGCAGAGGGCCCAGTTAAGCCATGTCTAGACTCTTGACCCACAGAAACCAGTAGATAATAAATATATGTGATTTTTTACCCACTGAGTTTCAGGTAATTTGTTACACAGAATAAAAACTATTACAAACAGATTAATTAACATAGTTATTTAAAGATGTTCACTGAGGCTTTTGAGCAAGAATGAATAAGCCAGCTATGCTTATGTGTTTAAAAAATAGCAGTTAGCCAACAAATTGTGATACAACCAAGTGAATATTCAAAAGTACGTGCTCAATGGAGATTTAATGACATCGAGAAAAACTTACTATATTAATAAGTTAAAGTAAAGCTCTATAAAACCAAAAGTAACTATAAGAGTATTTGCCAAGATATTAACTGTCATATCTGGACCAAGGACTTATAGAAGATGTTTATTTTCTGACTTATCTTTTTCTGAAAGTTACACATTCAGAAAAGTATTTTATATACACAGAAAAATATCTTGTTCTTCATTACATTTTGGTTATACATTAAAGACCTGCATTTGATTAGTGAGAAAGTCTTATCACAAGCCCCTCTGGAGAGGTGAACTTATATTGGTTTGTCAGATAAGCTTGCACCTTGGCTGGGAAGCCTACGACTCCACCTTAGAAGCACCATGACTTTGGCAAGTTATTATTTTTTGGCTTCTACATGTTGTATCTGGATTTAAAATACTATCATAATAGAAGTACCTAATAAGGTTGTAGAAAAGGTTAAGTTAATACAGTGTTTCTAAGAGTGCCTGATAAATAATAATCAACCAATGAACACATGTTCTAATTCCCTTAAAAAGTAAAACAAAGGACTAAGAAGGGAAGAAAAAAAATACAGTCTTCTTTCAAGCAAATTTGCTCACTTTTCAGGATATACTCCATAGATACCCATAACCTTTCTTATCGTGTATATTGTATCTCTTGAGTCTCTTGTAATTACAGAAGCCAAATGTGACTTGAGTATTAACAATTTGAATAGTTTTTTGTTCCTTTCTTAGATGGTGTTACACCTTTTTTTGGCATCCTCTCCGTCCACATATGAATCAAATGATATAGGATATATGAGAGTACTAGCGATTGTCATTCTTCATCTTTTGACATTTATTTGACATTTATTTTCCGTTCTATTTTTTTCTTCATATAATAGAATAATAAAACCTGAAGCTGAAAAGATCTCGGACATTATCTATTCTGTTCTCTGTGGTTTTCCATTTCTGTTTCCTGTGTGCGCCTAGTGACATCACTGTTGGAAAGTTAACAATGAAACCATCGTAAGGGTTTATCTAAGGGATCGTAAAATCCAGGAATTGATTCTTTTCTTATTCTCTCCCATCTTTCTCTCTTTTTCCCTTCCTCCGTTCTGTCTGCCCCTCTTCCTCTCCCTCCTCTTTTTCTCTTCACCACACACAAGGTGAACATTTATGCCCGTGTTTGTTCTCCCTTTCTTTAGTTCCCAGCTCACTTATCAACAATGTCAAAGCATTTTCTTTCTTGGCTACGTCCTGAAGGAAATGTTTATTATGAATTTTTAAAATCCACAACCAAAATAGGATTCATAAAAGAAGTGCTGACAGAAACTTATTTATTCTCTTGAGAATGCAACACTGTGCATAATAAACATTTAGTAAATTGTTAAACAGCCTATGATGAAATGTTAACATAAATAAAAGGGAGTGCTTAAATGAATTTTCATGCCTTTTGTTTTCCCCTTGCTGAGCTACAGAGTCATTTCAATAAATAAAAAGAAAATAGTGGTAGATGTGAGAGCATAATTCACAAAACAGCCTCCGTCCATCCCCCCACTCAGTTTCTTTCCCCTTTTCGTGTGTTTCTGTTTGTAAGAACTTGTTTTCTTTAGAGAACAACACTAACCACCACCACTATAACAACAAGAACAATGGTAGCAACAACACAAGGTAGCTCCCAGAGAAAAGCAAAGACGAAAGCAGTTTTTAATAGGCACTTTGCGAGTCCGTGGACAGCCTTAACGACTTAAGGAATCTCTCCATTCAGAGCAATAATGCTCCATCAGACAGTAAGGAGGCTTTTTTTATGAGCATGGTCATTAAAAAGAACACCAGTGAAAGTTGATTAGAAAAAGAAACTGGTGGGTATCACTTGGCACATCACTGACATATTCAGTGTTATTTTAAATAAAGCACGAGAGCCTTTACAATTAGTTAAATATTCAACACATTTGAAAACTATCTCTTAGAATTATGTTTTAGAAATTTCACTGGTAAAATTCTGTTTTCAAAAAGAACAACTTCATAAAAAAATGTATTGGTGGAATTTTCAGAATATGAAAATATTCTTATTTCCTTGTAGAGGTAATAGTTTCTGAAAATGTCTCTAACATTTAAAACAAATTGTAAAAAGTTTGACAAATTCTGGATTATAGATGTGATTGAAGGGAAAATGTTTCATGTCTTTTAGAAAACTTTCAAATACAAAAAAATGGCTTTTCTTATTGATGTAGGACAGGTGGCACCATGACCTGCTGCCTTAGCCCTGGTGGTGTTGATGCTGCGGTGGCAGGAGGAACCAGCTTGCTGGAAGGGCCGCCTGGACACCAGCAGGGAGACACTGGCGCCGAGCTGTCTACTCCCCCTGGACTTCTGGCTGATCAATTTCATGACTGGGGCCTTGCTGTTTCCTCATGTGAGTTTCCAGGGCCTGAGAGTTGACACCTTGCTTCATTTTGGACAACTGGCTGTAACTGATGAAGACCCACACCCTAAAAGTCAACATTGAGTTCAGCCAAAACAACCTTTGCAACAATATAAACCCCTGAGCAGAGAGCCCAAAAACAGACCTTGAAGAGGGAACAGGAGAGCTTGTTCCCCTCTTGGGTTCTCTTTGCCAGGACCTTTAGTTTTATAAGTTTTTGTATTTGTTTCTGTGAATAAATCCTGTCTTACCATTGATCTGTGGTCCTTGGATTCATTCTTTGGTCTCAATCACAGAGACCAAGAACCTGAAACTCCAGTACCACTATCATGATGTCTGTGACGTGTCCACCCCCTATTTTACTGGCTGAGCTAGGATAACTTTCCCCTTCATCTTCAATTCCTATTTTGCAATCTGAGCCCAACAGCAATTTCTCAGAGGGAAACACATTTACAACTTTTTCAACCCCTCGAATTTAGTGCAAAGATTTCTTCTTCTTCTTCTTCTTTTTTTTTTTTCCTTCTCTGTTTATGTGTAGGATTTTTGTCTATTGTGAATCTTTCTTTTTCATTGCTCTGAGCTGGCATAGATTCTATCGGACACTCAAGGTGGACCATGTACAGATGGTCCCAACTCATGATGGTTCAAATTAACCATTTTTCTACTTTACAATGCTGTGAAAGCTGCCTGCATTCAATAGAAAGCTATACTTTATTCTCCCATAATGCTCGGCAGTGACAGCTTGTTGGAACTCCCAGCTAGCTATGCTCTCAGGAGGGTAACAACCCACACCCTACAGGGGACTGTGTTGCCAGATGACTTTGCCCAACTGTGTGTTAACAGAAGTGTACTGAATAAGTGAAAGGTAGGCTAGGTGAGGCTATGCTGTTCGGTTAGCTTGTATTTAATGCATTTTTGATTTTATGATATTTTCAATTTACCATGTTTTTATTTGGAAACAAACACATAATAAGTCAAGAAGCATGTATACTACAGAGTTGATAACATGAGGCAAGAGAGCAGTTTGCAGCCTCCACTACATGCTAACTACAGGAAATTGAATAAGACATATTACCTGTTTGGATTTTCATGAAATATATTAACATTGTATGTGAGTGTCTACATATGAATAAAAAAATACTATCTGTAAAGTGCCTAGTACATACACAACATAAGTACTCCCAGGTATTACTCCCATCTCCCTTCCAGGACTTCCTTTCCCTTACAGAATGATAGAATTATCTTAATTTTATAACCTCTAACATGTTTATTAGGATTAACAGCAACGTGCACACCTGAAAGAAAAACTCAATTAAATTCAAGAAGTGGGGAAAGGTGAAGAGTTTGGAAAGTTCCCACCTAACAGGTACAACACACGGATAAAAAGCACGCTTCCCAGGGGAAAGCCCCAACTACAACTCAGACTTTACCTTCGGAATACTTAAACGATATACCCTAACCTTACGAACCCTTATTTATTTATTTATTTGAGACAGAGTCTCACTGTGTCACCCTTGGTAGAGTGCTGCAGCGTCACAGCTCATAGCAACCTCTAACTCTTGGGCTTAAGCGATTCTCTTGCCTTAGCCTTCCAAGTAGCTGGGACTACAGGCGCCCGCACAATGCCCAGTTATTTTTTGGTTGTAGTTGTCATTGTTGTTTGGTAGGCCTGGGCTGAGTTCAAACCCATCAGCTCCAGTGTATGTGGCTTGTGCCCTAACCACTGAGCTACAGGCACCAAGCCATGAACCCTCATTTAATCTGAAGTAAATTAAGAAAAAAGAAATCTGAATGACTTTTCCAATGTAAATTCTTCATATTTATTCGGAAAATATCTATGTGTTTATATGTTGTTTTCAAATAAACATCATCTATTACTAATAGATGAAATATATTAAATTTCATCTATTACTAAATTTCATCTATTATTAAAATAAAATCATCTATTACTTAAAGGAAAATATGTTTCTCAACTTTTCCTCTGAGAAGAGAAAACAGTTTAGTAAACGATGTCAGGGACCTAACAATTTGGGAAGTGTTTCCTGGGGCACATGGTGTCGTGTTTTTAGACTGTCAATATTACATTGTGACCAATGAACTGTTCTTTAGGAAATGTAAAACTTCTCTGATAATCTATCCTTCCCCTTTCTCATGAATGTAAGAAATAATAACAAAAAATAGGGGAAAACATAGGAAAAATAATGATTTTTCAGAGAAAAAGATACATTTTATTACTAGGGAAGAAAGAAGAGTGTCCTTGGAACAGACAGCTCAGTTGCTTAAGAGTAATTCATCGCCAACTATTGCAAGGAGTAAGCTGTCAGCAAGCAGAAGATGTATAAGGTATGGTAAGTGGAAACAAGACTGCTGATCTATCACTTACAATTTAGTAGGCTAATAATATTCTTACATTCTTCTTTGAAATATTAAATATATGTATAAAATGGATCACAGAGTGTCATTCCACTATAACATAGCTCTGCAAATTAAGGTTGATATGTACCTAGGGAATTTGTTTACTGAGGTTCTGACATATGAGATTTTGGTTGTCACTGAATCAAAATTTAAACCTATTACTTTGGAATTCAAAGGTATTTTACATGGCTTCCTTTCATACTGATGTGATTGTTTTGTAAACTTTTTGTGGTTAGTTTTTACATATTTTTATTTTGCTTAGCTACTTCAAAGTGCAGTATGCAGTTAGCTTTGGTGCTCAAAAGAGGCTGTTAAGTAAAATTGGTTATAGTTAGCAAAGATCCTTTTTTAACCGACTATAGTGACTGAATGTTTAATTAAAGAGACTAGAAATAACTGAATTGTTTTAAGGTGTAGGAGTGCACTGACTATAGCTGAAAATAAGCTTCTTAAAGTCTTTTTTTCCCTGTTAGGGAGTCAGAAACAAGAACAAGTCTGGGCACATGGTGATACTCAAGGAATATTTTCTTATTAGGCATGTTATATACAGTATTATAATCATGGTTAATGTACTGTTTTAAGTAGCATAAAATATATATTTATTAGAATTATAAACACATAATTCTGTTTATTCTACAATGAGGCTCAGTGATTTGACACAATTTTCTCAAGTTCACGTAGCAACGTGTAGCATAAGTTTATCAGGTGCTCCTAAGTATCTGGGCTTGATGTAATATACCTGCTGGAAATCTTTTTCAACATCTTTGGGAAAAATACACCTAAGGAAAGAGGAACTAAGGCATGATGCACATGGCTATTCCAAGTCTCGTCTAAAAGCTCTGGTTTAAATCTGCCCCCAGTCCAGCCTTGTGCACTTATGGGAAAGACCGGAATGAAATACAAATGAGCTGATTCCTGAGAGTCTATACAAATTCTTTGGAAATAGCAGAATGGCTTTGGGTTTCTGCCACCAGCTCACAACATAACACAATATTGCATTAATTATTTCATTAAAATCATTGTGAGACCATTACAATTGATGAAGGGGTGCAAGGCAAGAACAAAAGGGCCCCCCAAACTCTGTGAAGGAATAGGCCTAGCTAAAGAAGGACAAAATGAACACTCTGTGAAGGAACAGGTTTAGCTAAAATAATCAGCCACTCTCCCCTGATTAGTTTCTCTATATCTGCTACACTAGAGGGCACAGGTAGTAGCTGTAAAGATTTTTTACTTTTCCCAGTAAGTAACATCACCTGTGTAGAACCTAACGGTAGTTTTTGGGATATCTTTCTGGTCCTGCCTACCCATGGATTGATGGACCCACTCAGACCAAGAAAGTGACTGAACTCGTCTTGAACCCTCCACTCACGGTTCTATATCCAGGTAACTGACCCACCCAGACAGAGGCCCATAGCAAAGGACTGATGGTTCCCCTCCGAAACCAGCTTATCAGCAGACCCTGACTGCCTAACCCTCTGCCCACTTGTCTTTAAAACCCTATCCCCCCAATCCTTTGGGAGGTGGATTTGAGAAGCACCTCCTAGTTCCCCACTTAGCACTGTATGGAATAAACCCTTTCTCTGCTGTAAACTTTGCTGTCTGGACATTGGCTTCTCTTGGGCAGTGGAAGGTGGACGCCGCTGGGCAGCAACAATTGCTGACACACAATTCAAAAATGAAATCATTTTAATTGCCAAATATTATAGAATATGAAGTTTAAGTATATAATACATCCAGTGAATGTCATGATTAATTTCTAGTAGACAAGAATATATTGAGACTCTGGTAAATAAAAATATATGGTCAAGTATATTCAGTGATTTGTTGATATGAAAAGCAGAATGTCGCTGCAGAGGAGCTAGTCGATGTATTTTATCTCTAGAGAAAGATTGATTACACATGCATTATTGTACAGGAAGTATATAAATACCTGTACATACACACAGACACTCGGTGAATCTCAATAAATACACTGAATCTCAATAAATACACATCATGGCTAGTTTGTCCAGTGTGTTTTCTGACAGCTATCAATTTGATTTCATAATATAATTAGTTTGTCTGAGTTAAAATCCATATTATTATCATTTAATAAAAACAGAATTAAGGGGGTCCAAATTAAATAACAATATTTTGCTAATTTTATTAGCAAAGGTTGAAAAAAATTACATTTTTTTTCTCAACTAGATTTGAAAAATGTTTAAACGAATGACAAAAGCAAGTAAGTTTTTGGTAATATTGGAAACTACCTTTAGAGAACATCAAGCTGAAAAGCCGTAGCTAATATAAAATGAAATGTATATTTCGTGTCTCTAAATTACATCATCTTTGAGAGCTGTCATTGGTGTTTTCTCTCTCTGTCTCTTTTTTCCTCTGACCTTCCCATTCCAAAAGATGTATTCTCTTAAAGTATAGAAGAAACTGTGTCTCAAATTGTATGTGTATGGAGACTGAAAACATCATCTGGTTCTTTCCCTACATCCTTGGAAAAAATGGGCTACATGGATTATTTATAGAGTTCAACATTGTTCTTCTTACGTGTTAAGTGAGGCAAGTAGGAAGGAAGAGGAAATACTGCATGCACCTTGCCAATACACTAAATTAAGTGGAAAGGTGTGTACTAGTGCAGCCACTTGGTGGCTCCCAGGAACAGACATTTTATTTTTATTCGAATTCTACTGACACTGCATTAATGAATCTTCCCTACATGTGTATAGCAGATGTGGCTTCATCTGGGTCATAGAAATATGTGACATGCTTGCTAAAAGCCAAAACAAAACTTCTCTCTGCTATTGGCCATTCTGGCTCTCACATTTTTGAGGAGTGATAGCGACTCTTGTAACGGGTGGTGTGTACCACAGAATCACTTTTCCTTATCTCATTTTAAAAATGGGCATGGTTATATTACCATTGAGTATGAACTTTGTAAGGGAGCATGCTAGGGCTTTGTAATTACAAAATCTCATTGCTATATCATTTTTAGCTGCTGTGGTAGCTTTAATTACTAAATCATCCCCTTATAAAATTTAAATCACTCCTTATCTTTATGAACCTTTATCCTAAAGCTTGGGCCCCCATCATTGACACATCCTACTTTAAATGCCAAGATGCTCTCAGTATTAGGTAGGAAGGGCACATACGTGATTTTAGCTATGTATATCTTAAGTTAATCCAAATATTAGAATTCCACTATTATGAAATGGCTAATCAAATTCCTTGTTGTTTGTACATGGATCCAGCATCATATTGATGAATCCCATTTTACTTGGTCAATCAAGAGTCTGTCCCTGGATGGGTTGTATCAGAGGGAAGAAGAGTCTTGACTGGCAGCAGAGAAATTGTCCAGAACCCAAACAGAAACCCTACTGTTATTTGAAAATTAACTGCCTGCAACTGATTTGGTTGTCACTGGTATTTCCCCTCAGGGGAAGAGTCTCATAACTAAATTTATAGTTTAAAGAGCCAATATTAGAAAGTCAGGAAACACTGAATTCAGTCTCTTAATTATGTCTTAATGGTAGTAAAGCCATGTTATGCTCTGGGGGGTGGCAATATCAATTTTAGTCTGGAGAAAAAAGTAAAATAGTAGCTAGTAAAAGCAGATGAAGTACAAATATAAAAGTAGGGAATCTATTTATAAATGTGCAAATGACAGCAACTATTAAAGGGACATTTTACAGCTGTAAAATGTATCATGTACAGAAATTCTTAGAGTTTGGTGAAAAATTTCAGGTGTCTAAGTAAAAATAAAGGAAACTATACTATTAACATAAACTTTCTAGAAGACTATTAAGTGAACTGTCAGCAACAAGAAGCTAAATCATTGTCAAGCCAATGGTAGCCAAGTTCTAAATGGGAAGTGTTAATTTGGTTTTTAGAGATTCTGAAGAATCATTAGAGGTAGTCTTTGAAGCTGCCTTGACTTGTGTCTTTCTAGGTGTATTAAGTGAACACTCTTTCCTTGCCTCAGTGAAGTTTTGCAGTCAATGCAGGGGTGCATATTGGAGGCAGGGGGGAAAGGGTCACGGTGGGTCGCAAAGGCTCACGATGTGTTTCCACAGCTTAGCCTGGGGTAAAGCGTAGCTAACCTTTGAGATATAAGAAGAAGTTCAGAAGCAGAACAATTTTCTTCAGAAAGGAGAAAATCACACTGTTTTTCTTTGAGAATGTGTTGATGAAATTATGTGAGGAACATTGCACGAGCAATTTGGGAAATGGGGAAAGAAATGGAATGATCACACTCTGGGACAATTCACTAGATAATTTTCACAATGCTAGGGCACAAAATGCACACACTAATGGTATAGCTTCTGGATTTCAATTTAATCAATAGCTTATTGTAGAGGAATGGACACCATCCTTGCAAAGGACACTTACTGATTCTTATCACATTAAAAGGACACGCTGAGAAAAGGACAGCCTCCTGGCAAGCCTAGAGATGTTTTGTGACTTGCAGGCAGTCCCCCGAGTAACTCAGTGTTCTGGAATGAGATAAGATGGGTCACTCACTAGTAAGCACGTGTTAAACATGGATGCTTAGTACTTCTCCATGAGGGTTGTGGGGAAAGAACATGTGGGGAGAGCCCCTGTCAATCCTTATGCATGCAGCCCTTGTATGTAATTACCTTAACTCTTCACACCTGTTGTGTATGTCAGTTACCTTAACTCTTCACACCTGTTGTGTATGTCAGTTACCTTAACTCTCCACACCTGTTGTGTATGTCAGTTACCTTAACTCTCCACACCTGTTGTGTATAACCTTAATAAATAGTTGTTGCGGAGGGGGCTCGGGGCTACCCTGCAGCTAAGGTCTGCTTGCCTCCCGCAAGCTTGTGCTTCTAATCTGTGTCACGCCTGTCCTGCAGTGACAGAGACCAGGGCCATAGGGATCGCGACAGCTTATTTTCATCACAGCTATTTATTTTTTCCCATAGGAGATGTAGAGGCGGCTTACTGTTTCTCCTTGTATTATGCTTTTGTCTTCTTTCTGGTGTTCTCAGATCCCTTTTCCACTCTAATATCACCTTCTTCAGACAAATACAAATCACCTCGAAATTTCATTTGATTCTGCCACAGTGGAAATCTAACTCCAGGTATAGAAAGAATTCCACTTGGGCAAAGGCCGTACAATAGAAAAGTATGAGTTTGAGGGCAGTGCCCAAGAATCAAAGGAATAGCGCACTAGCCCCATACACCAGAGGTTGCGGGTTCAAACCCAGCTCTGGCCAAACACTGAAAAAAAAAAAAAAAGAAAAAAGAAAAGTATGAGTTTGAGAAACTGAGATATTTTCTCCAGGGTTGCAGAGAATTTAAGGTACCTTACCTTGCGGGACACTATCTGCTGGGGGCCCTGAGGATACCTGCCTATTCTTGCCGAGTGTGATAGAGTACAAGGCTCCTGCTTGTCACATAGGCAGCTGATTAGGTCAAGGTGATCCAAGTGTGATTATCAGACAGTAACTTTGTGGGCAAAGTAAACTTGCCTTTTGCTTCTCCCCAGAGTACTAGGTTCTTGGCTCTGGGCTTTGCTTCTTTAACCCAAGTCACTGCTCCTGCTGTTGTCATCTGGTTCTATTGCTAAAACACAAGCATAAGGCCTCCGTCTCGGCTGTTCAGTGACCTCGGCTGATACCACCCCTTCTGGGACCCAGCCAAAGAAGGAGGAACTAGCTAACACCAACGCTCCAGGGGCCAAACCATAAAGGAACAGAACAGTTTCAGTGAGAGGCCAGCTGGCACAGCCAAGTTACACCCTCCCACTCCCATCCTTCCTAAAACTTTTTTTTTTTTTTTTTTTTAATGAGAGAGAGTCTCAAGCTGTGGCCCTGGGTAGAGTGCCATGGCGTTACAGCTCACAACAACCTCAAACTCTAGGGCTTAAGTGATTCTCTTGCCTCAGCCTCCCAAGTAGCTGGGACTGCAGGTGCCTGCCACAATGCCTGGCTATTTTTTGTTCCAGTTGTCATTGTGGTTTAGGCTGGGTTCAAACCTGTTAGCCTCCATGTATGTGGCTGGAGCCCCACCCCACATCAGGTGCCACCATACCTGAAAGTTTTAAAGGATAAGCAATCTTGCTTAGCCCGCTTTCACCAAGGCACCAGATAAACTTTAGCTATTGCTCTACACCCAGCTTTGTGACTTGATTGAGTTGACCGCTACGTTACACTTGCAGGCAACCCATCCTTTGGGAAATGAGACTGAAGATAGTGGCTCAAAGACACTGGCCCTGTGGCTACTGCTTCAGCTGTGGGTAATACATCAGTCCATCTTTATCTGCAATTTCAACTTTTGCTGTTACAGTTACTGGTAGTCAACCACAATTCCAAAATATTAAATGAAAATGCCAGAGGTCAACAGTCCCAAGACATTTATTTATTTATTTATTTATTTATTTTTAGTTTTTTTTAATTGTTAAATCATAGCTGTGTACATTAGTGCAATCGCCTGTACCCATTCTAAGATGCACCACAAGACATTTATTATAGTATATTGTTCTAACTTTTCTGTCTTGTTGTTATTCTTAACCTCTTCCTGTGCCTAGTTTATAAACTAAACTTTACCATATAGGTCTGCATGCAGAGCAAAAAATGCAGTCTATGCAGGGCACAGTACCATCTGCGGTTTCAGGTATCCACTTAGGGTCTTGGAGTGTATGTCCCTCAAATAAGGGGGGCGCTACATCACAGCTCTCTTTGATCTAGAAAACTCGTGCATTCTATCAACATCCACAAAACATTGGAAAGCTGTTACCTTGCAAACAGAGTAAAATCCAGACCCTTTCCAGCTCCTAAAACCTTTGGGATTCAAAAGTGCAAATAGAAGATTTATTAGCAGAGGAAAAGTCTGGCTTGGATATATATATTTTGAAATTATATATATGTAGGTGGAAATTGAAACTGTGGGTGTAGGTGTGATTACCTAAGAATAACAGGAGGAGTTTGCTTAAATTTGTATTCTGAGTAACTCCAACAAATAGAGGCTTGGTAGAGGAGTGTGAACCCCAAAAAGAAAAAAAAAGAGTAAAAGTTTTACTTCCTACGTTTCTGTAGGAAGTAAACATAGGAAGGAACGTGGGAAGTAAAACCAGAGATTATTGTTTCAAGGGAGCCAAGAGAAGGGACTTGTTCAAGAAAAAGCATATATTCAACATTATCAAGAGATCAAATGGTTTCAGGATGAAAATGCCCATTCCATTTGATAAGGATGAGGAAGAAAGATATAGGGAGATACTATATATACTAGAAGGGAAGTGGGTTAAAAAAATTGTTATGACTCATTGGGGGAGGATGTTATTGACAAATTGTGTTTGAATACACAAAGGGAATAGATAATCTGTCATGTAAGCTTCTCTGGAATCCAGGATAGGACGCCATGGTGCAGAGCAGGGTAGGGTGAGATGGGAGAGGCACTGAAAGTGCAGGCGGTGTTTCTCTGTCATCACGGACAGGAAGGGGAACTGGGCGGATGTAGATACTGTAGGATTTATTTTTTGTTAGATGAAATACAAAATTTCTGATTACTTTGTTTTCTTTCAGAATGAAGAGGCAAAACATGTCTCAACTTGTTCTTTGTCTCAATGTTTTTATCAAGTAGAGGAGTTTTAAAATACGCTTTCATAGAACATGAACGAGTCAAACAGAGGACGAGGGTAACATGGTCTGACGGTGCTGATAGACCCTTTCAAAGTCATGGATTTATAACAAAAATTCATGGGTGACTTCGTGGAGGAATTTAGCATGTGGTTGAGATTAGCTAAGGCAGGGGTTTCTGACCATGTGCTATGCGTCTGCACTACCTTGTAATATTGGAAGGACTTAATGCCCAAGGCTGTACTTCAGGAAAATGACATGAGAATCTTTGTAGATGAGACTCAGGCATCCTTATCTTTACAGCTCCCTAGGGGATTCCAATGGGAAATCAAAGCTGAGAACCGCTGATGAAAAGAGCAAAACAGTTAAAAAGGCTTCAAAGTGAGGCACCAGGCACTTTGAAAGTTAAGGATCGAGTCATTTTAAAAGCTTTGAGTCATTTTAAAAGCTCTGGCTACTCTTGGGTAGAAGCTACAAAAGTCTGAAAACCCCACCCCAAGCTCCCTCTATAGACAGGGAGGAATCATCCAGTGAGCCTGCTTGGAATCCAGGCCAATAGAACAAAATTAGAACTCATTTAAACATTTTGTCAAAAACAAAACAAAGGCAAACTGTGTAATGTTCTTTAAAAGTGTTCCACAGTAATTTACAATGCATTCATTCTGGTAGTACAGTCAGAAACAACTAAATAATGTTAAATTTAAACTTGATTGGATGATTGTTTTTGTTAATGTAATTTGCAAGCTCAATAAACAATTATTTTATATTTGGACCTTTGCATCACTTGAAAATATTGTGCTTTGACACATTTTGATCTAAGAACAACCATAACAATATGAACACTTTTTTCCTCGTATATCTTGCTTTGGGTGCACTGGCAGCCTAAGACTGTATCTACTCAGGGTTTGACACAGTTTTCATAGAACAAATACTGTGGGATATGACATACCACCCTGTCATTCTAAACTTGTTGCAATGTTCATTGAAGAATTTCATCATTTAGCAAATTTTCATTACAGATATTGCCAATATGGTCACCATTTTAAAGAAACTGATTAAATTCTGATAATTTGTTTATATTTTTAATTGGGCGAATTCCAATTACTTTTAGCTTTAAACATTTTTTGGTTGGAAACTTAAAAAAATTGTTTGAGTTTTGTGCTTTAGTGACTGTAACGTGCTAAACAAATAATACACTATCTTTCTGAAAACCTGAGGCTCCTACAGCACCTGGCATTATAATTCAGAACATGAATTTTAATTGAACGACGCTATAAAGCTAATGCATGGAGGGGACTTTGTATTAAACGTAAGCCAAATCTGAAGTTTCCTTTTGTTTTGGTTTTCGTTTCAGTTAAAATATACAGTCATGATATTTGTTTATTTTATTCAGGAGGAAAGGCGATTGATTCCACTCGAAGGTGGAATCCATGCCCTAGAAAAACAAAAGCATATCCATACAAAAACCTGTACACAGATGTTTATGGCAGCGTTTTAATAGTAATAAAGTAGAAACAACTGACTTGCCCATCTATCAATGAATGGATAAACAAAATGTGAATTCATACAATGGAATGTTATTTAGTAAAAAGTAATGATATGTGGCTACAATGCGGATGAGCCTTGACAGCGTACTAAATGGAAAGAGAGTACAGAAGATTCTCTTCTGAGAGTCAGAAGAGTATACATTTAATGATTCCATTTATTCAAGACGCCCAGAATATGAAACTCCACAGAGATTGAAAGTAGATTAATGATTCCCTAGGCTGAAGGCATTTGGAGTTGAGAGAAAATGAGGAATAATTGCCATTGGGCATGGGGTTTCTTCTGGAAATGATAAAAGTTTACTAAAATTAGATAGTAGTGATGGTTGCATAACTATGTGGATACATGAAGAACCATTGGATTATACAATTTAAAAGGGCAGATTTTATTTATGCAAATTTCATCTCTATAAAGCTGTTATTAAATAAGAGAAGAGGCCAGCAGTTTTTAAAATTATGAAGGATACTTGCTAATTTCAGCTTAATTCTGTGTTAATGCGCTTTCTTCTTCTATTCTTTTTGCTTGTTCTAGCAGGAGTGGATTATAGTTTCCCCCAAATGATGAATTTTTAAAGCATTCTTTGATGTACTCCTCCTAAATTTGCCTCTGACTCATCTGTTCCTCAGTACTTCAGCTTTTCTCTATCAATAGCTTCAGTCTTGTGAATCACTTTTCTAAAATTTCTGTTTCTGTCTTTCTTTTAAAAATAACTCTCAGGAGCTGCTATAAATGGTTTCGTGATAGCATTTCTGAAATTTGTATTATACAACTCTTAGTTTGCTATTGTAAGTACTGTATTTTCCAGGTTTCTCTATAAATAAGTATTCCTCTCATTTTTTACATTTGAAATACATTTTGAGGAATCTGTGTCTTTACTATAGGATAAGCATAATACCCTGAAAGAACCCATTCCAGTAGAAATAACCCAGTTAAAGATGTTGCATTCCAAATTTATGATTAAATGCAAATGCCTCATTAAAAAGCAAATCCTTCATTTAGAGTTGTTCAGTGGGATGGGGCTCAAAATATTCAATCTAGTTAAATTTAACATAATGAAAAATCTTATTCAGAAATATTCACTGGGCCTAGAACAATGTTAGATCAATCTGCTTATACTTCTAAATGTCTATGCTAGTGGTTTAGTTTATACATATTATTCTCCTGAATAGAAAGTCTTTGCCCATCTTTATTTGAATTATTTTCTGGAAAAATTTGGTTCTTATATTTAATGTGTACGTGCATGTATATGATTTGTCTTATAATTAGCAATCAAATTTTCAATGGCATATCTATGCATTTGGTTTGCATCTACTTCATAGAGCATACAGATATAAAATCATTATATACATACTGAATTATTTACAAGGATAGAGATATAAAAATGTTGAATGAAAATAACACGTTTAATAGTTACATTTTGTCTCCTACCTTCCTGATCACTTCTTTAGTATTTTTTTTTTTTTTTTTGTGTGTGTGTGTAACTATTTCTCTTTTAGTAATAGTAACTAAGGAAATGCTGAGGAAATATAAAAAGAGATAGGAGACAATAGTATATTGTCTATACTGTTAAAAAGAGTTTTTTTCTATAATTATAATCTTCTTTATTTAAAAAATGAGAGCTCAGAAAGAATCAACACACAAAAATGAATTTTTGCTTTGACAGTATTATGATCATTAGTAAATGTAATTTTATTATTGTAAAAATGACAGAAGCCACAATGAACTCCTTTAGGGAAAAAAATGTTCAGTAGGAAATTCTTACTGCTGAGCATCAGAGGCAAATGTTGAAGGAGGAAAATGGACATTATGTAGCATTCCAAATTTATATTACTTCATTCCTTCGAAAATTAGTCTGAAGTCAAGTGAACAGGCTCCCTGATGGTCACATTTGACTGTTCCCACCAACTCCCACCACTGTAATTGCCCCACTTTCATTCATTTAGCAATTCCCTTATTCAGGGAATACTCACCATAAGCTCACACACTCCTAAGTGTCAAGGTTAGTAAAACATTTTTCGGTCTTTATATCCTCAGCTTTTTATGAAGTGAACTACTTGTAGTTCTTGAAAGTCAGGTAACTGTCCAAAGTGAAAGAGGCAGGTTTTGTAGGAGGAAATAGTATTTCATGAAAAGGAGTACTTATTTTTTACAAGGAGAACATGTTCAGCTGGACAGGAGATGATGTGTTTTAGGCTATGTCTAGCTTATTTTCCCAGAAATCTTAGTGTATCATCCCTATCATATTTCACAGTTAATGTCTTCAAATCATGTTTGCACACTCCATTAAAAGGCTCTTTTATCCAACTGAGTTATTTATTTGAAAACCTCATCGTGCCTCACAATATCACATTATTCTTCACTTGGATTTTTTTTTTTTTTAAACAGTTTTTGGCCAGGGCTAGGCTTGAACCCACCACCTCCAGCATATGGGGCTGGTGCCCTACTCCTTTGAGCCACAGGA
Source organism: Loris lydekkerianus (assembly GCA_963574355.1). Classification (NCBI taxonomy): domain Eukaryota; kingdom Metazoa; phylum Chordata; class Mammalia; order Primates; family Lorisidae; genus Loris; species Loris lydekkerianus. The sequence continues at coordinate 33,329 of CAUYPK010105754.1, forward strand.
GCCACCCTACTTGGAGTTTTTGGACCACATTTTGCTACAATAACCTTTTTGTTTCTACCATGTCCTGCCCACAACATCAACTGTCATTTTGCAGTGAGCTTATCTTTAAAATTCCCTCAAATGTAGACTATGGAGGACCTTAACTATAGTAATGTCACTCCACCCTTTATTGTAGTTTGATATTTTGTTATTTAAAGGTTAAAAATTCTTCTTAACAGAAACACAACTTTACGCTCTTAATGGGCTGTGTTCTCTTTCACGGCTTGGGCTTTGCCCTGAATTCATTTCCTAGTTCAAGTTCACAACGTATTTCCTTTGTCTAATATAAACCACCTTTTGCATGTTTCCTTTACTTTGAGTTGGTATTTATAGTTGCTTCTTCCCCAATAAACCATTCTAAGTGAAATCCCTTCAAATTCCTCTTTCATGCTTCCTTCCGCTCTCATTATATTTGCCTGCGCAGACAGGAGGGAGCCATCCTTACAAGTGAGAGACTACTCTCTGGGATTTATTTCCATTAACAAAAAACCTCCAGTTAAAGAACATTTCAGCAGTGACCGAGGGATCGTTTCTGTTTAGTATCTTTTAAAGGGCATTGACCCGATATTTCTTGAGTGCTGAAGACTTTTTTTTCTCTCTATAATTCATTTTAGTCCCCCTTCATTAGATAATTTGTTATCCTTTGTTTCAAAGAAGTATTGAAAAGAGATTCTAATTACCTATCTTAGAGAAAAAGAAGGAATTAATCAGTAATTTTAAATAGGAAATATATTTTGATGTGTTAAGCAAATTAGCTATCTCATATATGTATCTTCATTTTAATAAAAATTGCGGTATTCTTTAAAATATGTTTTTCTTAAGAGATTTCTAACACAGCTGCAGACAGATATGTTTTCACTTTAGTTTTAAAGGCAGAAATGACAGTGCTCTACGAATAAAAATCTAAAGTAAATTCCACAATCGGGAGGCCTGCTTGCTGCATGCCCTTGTTTCATAGGACTTGTCTGAGATTATATATTGGGCAAACTAATAGCCTGCTGATTTCAACCTCAGTGAGTGACAGAGGACTCATGGTGACAAAAGATTTAAAAATATATCTGGCTTTGGTCATTAAAAGCCTTATCAGCAAGTAACAAAAATCAACAAAGCTTTAGGAGTGCCAATGCAGGGATTTTAAAAGGTTCCTAGCAAGGGAATATTACTTACCGTCCTGATAATCTGTTGACATACAACACTGGCTGCCTCTGTCACCACTTTCTGACTGAGAGCTTTAGGTGATGAAAGGCAGAATCGGTGGAGGTGGGGTATCAGCATTAATCCGACAGTCCCATGGGTGTACTGAAGCATGTGGTGAGGGAACATGGGCTTTACGGTTGTCTCAAAAGTTTAGCCACAGCTCTGAGGTCAGCGGGAGATTAGATTAGCATCTTTCTGAAAAGGGCTGCGTGCACTTCCACATTCTCTATTACATCTCTATAGCTAGTCATTGATTTTAATACTGCGAACACTAATTAGCCCCAAAACATGTTCAATTAGTACAGTAAGTTCATACTTTCTGCTGTGCCCTAAGTGTGCCTCGTGGCACAAAACATTGTAAGAAAAGAAAATAGAAATGCATTCCAATATTAAAAGTCCCTCTTAGTGGGGTCTCACTGTTCCTACTGAAGGGATATAAAAATGGTATGGCAAGAAATATAGTTGGGTAGCACTCGTAATTACTTGCAAGTACAGTGTTTGCATTTTTTGGCCTTTTCCTGATGGATTATTTAAAGTATTATTGATAATAACATATCAGATATCTGTTAATGGGTTTATAAATGACCACAGTTGGGAATTAACCTCTACTATAGTCTGTCCCTAGGAAGAGGTAAGAGCCAGAGATGGCTTTATATTCATTTTGCCAAGGCAGGTACATTCTTAATTTCTTCCTAGGTTTAAAGTGCTGGTGAGAATCAATTTATTTAGCTATGGAAATGAAAAAAAAAAAAAAATGCCATCTGATGTTCAGAAGAAGATGGTTAGCTGGAAGGCTGGAAGGAAGGGAAAGAGAGAGCTAGGGACAGTGGTAAGGCAGATGGGAAGAGAGTCAAATGCGGCTGATGGTCCCGAGAATATAAAATATAAACCAAATTGAACTAATGGGCATACATGAATACAGCCACTTCCAAACTCAAGTAATCAGCATATGTCATCAATTAGTAGAAACCTCACAGATGAGCCAATTAATGAAAACTTTTAAGATACCTTCCTAGGCAAGTTAGTCAGCAAGAGTTTCTAATGATAGCTTTAAGAAGAACAATAAGGAAATCTTTATCATCCAGGTAGACATTACTGTATTTTGGTTCATTTTAGTAAGGTATTTATAATGGCTCCACTAACAATATCTACCAAAGATCTTGTCAGGAGCCGTCAGTCTGATATACATAACAATTGAGTGAGAAAATGTCAAGAGAACCAAATTAAGAAATAAAATGGGGTGGGGGAATTGGGGAAATATTGATGAAGGACACAAAATTTCATCTGGACAGGAGAAATAAATTCAAGAGTCTATTGTACATCACTCTGACTACAGTTGATAATAATATAGTGTACACTTAAAAATTGCTAAGGGAGTAGATTTTAAGTGTTCTCGCCACAAAACTATAATCAGTATGTGCTGAAATGCATATGTTGATTTGTTTGAGTTAGCCATTCCACAATGTACACATAGATTAAACCAACATGTCATACACTATAAATGTATGCAACTTTTTATTATAAGTTAAAAAAAGAAATAAAATACAAACAAAAGATCCAGAAAGAATTGGTAAAATATAGACAAATTTCCTGATGGCTCTAAATGAATAATATGTTATATTTGCTCCATTGTGACATGGGTGACTCTCTCCCCCCTTACAGGTCCTAGCCCCAGCCCTGCCTTCTTCCTCATACAATTTTTCCAAAAGAGAAAGACCAAAGGCAAACTTAATGGGAAAAGGCAGTTACAGAGGGCAAACTACAGCCTAAATGAGGTACATAGGATAAGGGCAAGAGGGAGAAGTACCTTCCAGCGAGTTTGTCATGGTGGTCGGAAGGGGAGGAGATTTGGTTTTTCCACAGTGCCATGATTCACTTTCCCATATCTGCCTTCAAATGTGAAATTCACTAATCCAAATCCATCAGTTTCAAAATATCAAAGGACAGTTGTTATTTGGATATTGAGTAAGTCGTGATGGCCTCTCTATGTAGCAAGAGTTATTTGATACTCAGTACTTTCAAATTTCTTCAACTGACATAATCCTTTGGCAAGTTTGGTCGTTTAGCTCTCATTTTGCATTTCTCTTGTCATGACATTGATCTGTCTAATTCTGTGTTCTACAGCAGGAACTTCTGGAAATTGGTGAAATGATTATCCACAGCAGTTAGGTTTGCAGGGGTCCAACAGAGGAAGGTGCTATTAGAAAGCTGATGATGCAATGCAGTCCAAACTTGCTGAACTCTGTGGTACGGTCTTAATTGCTCTCAATAACTTTTGCTTGTTTATGCCCCATGCAGTCCAGTTATTAGTGTAGAGAAACACTTTCCTATGGCCACAGATGATTCTTAACCAAGCTCTGTCAGAAGATGTGATTAGAATGGAGAATTTTCAAGATGTTTTTTCACTCTAATACCCCATAATTTTACAGCAGGTCTTAGAAAATGTGTGCATTGTTTAAAGGAAAGTAGAGATAGTGTGACTGGAAAATAATTCTATTTTTAAAAAGAAGTCCACCATAGTGAGTGTATATTATCACCCCTGAAGAATCCCTTTTCTATGGGTTTTAGAATTGAAGATGAGTACATCCTTCAGAATGTTTTGCTTTGTGTTAGAAATGTAATATAACCAAGCTCCTAAGATGAAAGCTGTTTTCTTTCTTCTTCTTCTTTTTTTTTTTTTTAAAGAAATAAAAAAGCAGACTTAGCATTTACTATGTCTGGGAAATAACATATATAGTACATTCAACTCTGTTAAATCTGTTAAATGTAGAAATAATTTCCCTCAGAGTATTGCATGAAAATGTAAAATAAATCTTCAGTTTGACTTTGCATAGAAATGTATCCAACAATCTTTATAGACTTCGTGTTCATCAAATACCAGTTAAAGCACAGACATGAATGGCAAATACTCCTATGATCTTTCAGTGGTGGCACAAGAGTTTTGAGGATCACTCTCTCAAGCTGTGACACACCACCAATGTCAACGATTCAATAGAAAACATTCATAAGGAGTCAATTATGGAGTGTTTGACTCTAAGCCTGTGTCTACAAGAAAAAGCAAACACATGTTTGGAAAGTAATAAATCAGTGCATACTAGAGCAAGCATTAGATTCTTAATGAGAGCTTCATATTAGCTCAGCAAAGTTTTCCATCCCCCATTATTTTTTAAAGCCATTTACTAAAGGAATGAAGTCACACTTGTATTTCAAATGCTGATCTCTCTCTGTGAATTTCATGAGGTTGAGAGTAATGAATAATATTACCAAATGAGACAAAAGGCTAATTTGAGGCTGAATGAGAGTTGTTTTTGAGATTATTAATCCCACAAACACTTTAGACTTTCAAAAGTATTGTTGCTATTTAATGCAGAAATCTAGTTAGAAGAATAGGGTGGGGAGGGAATGCAGTGCTTATTGTTGCAATGTATCTGGAATGACTTGCTTTCATTAGAGAGGCTATAAGAACCCCACCCACAACTTATTGCATGCATAAAATATTCACAAATAGATTAAAATCTATTTGTATAAAAACTTCTGATAAGCCTGAAAGATAAAAGGAAATAATAACGCGTTAATGCCAGTAAATGCATCTTGTATGTGTTAAATGACAAAAACGTGCAACAACTTCTCCATTATGCTTTTGTTTCCTTTTCTGGTTGCCCTGGTCCTAGAGAGTGATGGTTATGTCTCATGATGACATTTTGTACTCACATTTGAAATACACATTTTAAAGCATATATTTGGAAACAGTTGGGCATAAGCTCTTGAAAACATTAAATCTAGTGTTGCAAAGGCCAACCCCAATTTCTCCCCTACACACCCTTGGTGAGAACAGTTTATTCTATACCTAGAATTATCCAGAAATAAAGAAATGTAAATGTTGTTAGTTTTATTAAGGATTAATTTTTGTTTTTCACATAAATCTGAATCTGGTTCTCCAAATCAGGACGAATTTAGTAGGATAATATCACTGGTAGAGCAATGGGTATTCATCTGAGGCTTGTGGTATGTGTGTGTAGCTAGCAGTGGTCCTGGGGTTGTTTTCTTTTGAATCAATTTTCTTCTTGATTGGAAGTAGCTTTTGACCATCATCAATGTGTTTCAATTTGAAGAAAATCTTGATGGTGGTCCCCATTTCTTAAATGATTACAATTCATCTTATGGCCATATGTCTAAATGACCTCTGCATGAGAGGTGGTAGGAAACATGTAACTGTATGCATGTGGGTGAAGTAAATCACTCTTGTAATTGAGACCTTTTTCCAGGTCTCAAATTTTATACCGTATATACTCGAGTATAAGCTGAGTTTTTTCGGCACAAAATTTGTGCCAAACCCGAACTCGGCACAAATTTTGTGCCGAAAAAACTCGGTTTATACTCAAGTATATATGGTAAATGATTGTCCCCAGCAATTGAAACACCTTTTGGGCACTGTGGAATATGAGAACAAATCTGAGAATTAGAAACTGAGAAACTAGTTTCTTGTCTTATTTCAGAAACCAGATCTTAGAATCTAGATCTTTTCTTTACTCACCTATTTTTTTTTTTTTTTTTTTTTCAGGAAGCAATCAGGGCTCTGAGATATGAAATGACTTGTTTGAAGTCACACTGACAGAGTTACTGACAGTCTGAGCAAACTTTTAAACTCTTGGCCTCCAGTTGTTGATATTTTATTATCCCTTGCCAAATAATGAACCCGAGTATCACATAACAATTTTAGTGAAATTTAAAATTATAAGAATATTACCAATTCAAATATGGTCTCTAGAATAGTGGAAAAGTTCTCCTTCCAAAGTTTTATTTTCATGGCTCTCTAAAGAATGTGCTCGGCTGCCCTTCATATGTGGCTTTTCCACATGATCTAAAGGAAATTATTTATTTGAAAACTCATCCTGTAATTTACCACTCAAGGGGAGATTATTTTGAGTTAACTGGCACAATTAGTTCATTAGCATGTTATAGTCAAGTCTTTTAAACATAAAACTCATCTTTTTCAATGGCTTGATTATTATGGTCAAAACAATTACGTTGGTTAACTCAGTGAAAATGTGATCATGGAAGATGTCTAAAGTGCACACTTCAAAAAATGTATAATTTGTGCTTTATGGAATCGCAGCAATTCAACCAGATTCATGGCCTCAAAACACCAGAATCCAGTTGTTTCTAAACTTCAGGGGTCACTGAGTTGTATCATGAACTCAAAAGTAATCAAAACCTCTGATCAGATGGATGAATATGCTGCATTAGAAATTGCCACATTTCCTGCTGCGGTGTCCTCATTAGGCGAAAAATAAAGTGATCCTCCTGATCATACATGTGTGTACCCAGGAATTAAATAACACTCTAACATTTTGTGTTTTATACTTCTTATGTGAAATGAGTTAGTGTTGTGTGCGTGTGTGAATGCACAGAACTTTGTAAATATGTATGAAAATATCCACATGCAATTGTTCTCTTTTGTAAATCTGAAAAGCATTGACTTTCAATTTTCCTATTTTACAGTAGAAAGTGATTGCAGGCTTCCTTAAAATCATTTGGCCTGTTTCTTCTTTAATGAATTTTTTTTTTCTTGCAAGCTTATTGCTTCTTGAGCCATTAAAGCTTAATTTATGGATAAATCTCTATCTTCTCGATCTTCTGTAAAAAGTGCTGATTAACTGTTAAGATTAAATTGGACATCAATTCAGAATTTTCAACCATCTGTTATCTTTAACTATTGATCTATTTACTTGTCATCTTCCTAGCCAGCTTTCTTTATTTTATTGGGAAATATATGAAAATACTAAATATTTACTTTAAAATTTGAAGAATTTACTTTAAAGTTATAAATATGTATATTCTTGTTAACAACTGTTTTTGCATATACTTTGAAAAGTGATATAATGCACTTACATTTTTGATAAAGCAATAATGACCACCCTCATTATGGGGACACTGTAATATAGTAAATTGACAGTTTGGGGTAATGGAAGGCTGGGAACTTTGGGATGATTACCTTAGCTTTGGGGAGATCATTGTTAATCTTTCTCAGCTGAATCATTTTCTTCAAGCTCTTTTGCCATCCACAAGAATGTTTATTAACCTGCAGTGTAAGGGATTCATGTCGCGTATAAGGAAGAATTCTGTGAGCCTTTTCAATATCATATTTATAATGATAAGATCAAATGCTTAGATAGCTCTGACTATATGCCAGGCACTAAACTCCTTACCCAAATAAACTCATTTAATTCTGAAAACAATCCTGTGATGTAAGTATTATTATCCTCATTTTGCTAATGAGTAAACTGAGGCCCAGGGAGATCTGAGCAACTGGCCCATGGCTTTAATAGCTTGGAGGGAGGGTCCAGGGCCTAGGTAAGAATTGAAACAAGTCAGTCAGTGCCTTGCTGTTAACCAGTTTGCTAACAATTAATAAGGGGCTTTGCCTTGATTCTTACTGCAGTGCTCTTGCAGGTACAGTTCTCTTATTTTTTCAGTATATGGATGAGGAATGTATAATGATGTTTCCATGATCACTTGCCTAGTCCAAGAAAGCGCTGAGATCCCAGGTGTGCATTGTCAACAGCAGAGGGTCATTTAGGTCTAGTGTAAAATGAAAACACATTTGCCAAAGACGGTTTAGTTAATCCATCCAGCTTCTTTGAGACGGGAGTCAATATAAATGATGTACTCTCTCTCCCTTAATATGCTTTGCAGAGCTTAAAAATGCAGCATTAGAGATAATAAGGGCTATCCTTTCTGTGAATCTAAATAGCAACTTTACTCGAGGTTAGAGCTAGGAGAATAAATGGTGGCCAGAATGAGTATGAAAACTTCCCTTGTCCTGTTAACATTCCTAGGATTCTTCCAATCATTTAGCACATTTTCCACTTTCTCTTCTTTGCTGCAAGGTGAATGAGAAGGTGACCTCTTATTTCTTACATTCCTTTGGACTTATTTGTGTATTTCAGGATTAAATTTACATTTTAACTTCAGCTCTACACTGCTAACTCATGATTCTTATGTTAGCCGTTTTCCTTAATTGAACTTGACTAGTCCTAGACAACATGTAGTTACAGAATTTGTGCATAACAACCCCAGCTGGTGCTGCCTGTATTCATTCTGTGGTTTTGTACTCATTTTTAAGCTTACCACCCATCTTTTAAATTCAGCTAGAGTCTCAGAAATTGCTGAAATAACTCTAAGTTTAAAAAAAAGCTTTACACATACAAATCATAAGCGAATCATTTATTTTTCATGTGAAATTTATTAGTGTCCTCCACATTATAAATTTGCCATAAAGTCCATGTTTTATTATCTCTTATATATGAGGACAACCAAGGAAGAACAGCATCACAACTCCTTTTGGTCCGAATGAACAGCAGTATCAATGAATGTTTCATGGTCGTTCTTCCTTCCTAGACTAATTTTGTTCTGCAGATGGTACAATGCAATTTTGTTGCACTTTAAAAAATGCGGGGCAAAAAATAATCATCATCATCATAGTGAACATTAATTGTTTTCTTCTCCTTTACTTATTACTGGATAAAACGATGGCAAATCTGGCTTTTACTCCCTTATAGATAATATAGAATATTTTTCACAGTTGTGATGTTTTCATATTTATGAATATAGATAAGCCAAAGGAGATGGTTAAAGATTCTTAAGAATCATTTTAGAAGAAGCCATGAAAATGCTTATATTTACTCACCAGCAATCAAAACTGCTTATGTGCAGAAAGATCTGGAAAAGAAGCTTTAATTCATAAAATCCAGTGCAATAAAAGAAATCGTGGCTTTCTGTTGAATTTTTAAAATGTAGCATACTCAGGGTTTGATCAATTAAGAGTGTGATTCCTCTTAAAGGTCATATTTTTATAGAGAGACTTTTTGGGTTTTCTCTTGATGGAAATAATATTGGAAAGGTGAGTTGCATTGTTCCAGCAAGGCCACAAAGTTCCCACACAATCGAATGGTCCCCATGCAAGGTAGGTTTGCATAGCAAGGACAGATAATTAAGGGACAAGAAGAGGACAGGAGTCACTCAGAAATGAAGCAACAGGTATAAAGGATTTCAAACTAAGAATTTAGTGTAACCTTTTGTTTAGCCTAATCAGAGGTATTTCATTAAAGAATTTTAGCAACTGATTATGGTTATCTACATATAAGCCAGTAAGACTGGGCCAACCAGACTATAGTCTCATCATTTTGAGCACAGCATCACAGATTTTGTTTTCTCAAGAGAAAAACCATAAAAAAATAAGACATCAATACAAATCAAAATGAAGTTTCTAGTTTTACCTCTTATGTAATAATACTTATGTTCATTCAGGATCTCTATTCTATTTCTCAATGCTAGTCTTGAAAATATTCCCTTGTTTCTTTTTTTCTTTTTTTTTGAAATGGAGTCTCACTTTGTCACCCTAGGTAGAGACAGAGTCTCACTTTGTCACCCTAGGTAGAGACAGAGTCTCACTTTGTCACCCTAGGTAGAGACAGAGTCTCACTTTGTCACCCTAGGTAGAGTGTTCATCGCTCACAGAAGGTTCAAGTGATCTTGCCTGAGCCTTCTGAGTAGTGGGAACTAGGAGCCCAACAGGACACCTAGTTATCGTTTTTAGAGACAGATGAGGTCTGGCACCTGTACCTCAAACAGCTAAGGTGCCAGCCACATACACCAGAGCTGATGGGTTCGAATCCAGCCCGGGCCTGCCAAAAATCAATGACAACTACAACCAAAATATAGCTGGGCATTGTGGTGGGCACCTGTAGTCCCAACTACTTGGGAGGCTCAGGCAAGAGAATCACTTAAGCCTAGGAGTTGGAGGTTCCTGTGAGCCACAGCACTCTACCCAGGACAAGAGCTTGAGGCTCTGCTCAAACAAACAAACAAACAAAACTCTGAACTGTTGGTCAGGCTGGTCTCGAACTCTTGAGCTCAAGCAATCCACCTGCCTAAGCATCCCAGAATGTTAGGATTTCAGTTGTGAGTCACCTCCCCTGGCCTTATTTCATGTGTTTGAGCATAAATCTCACGTGTAGAACCTCACACATAGATATTTGAGGTTTAAGTAAATAAACTCTGTATATGTAGCTGGTCATATCATTGGGTACTGCAAAAAAGCAAGTAACTTTGGATACTAATTTTTATTTGAATGAGGCTGCATTTGAGGCTGTTTCCAAATTCACATATTGATCATAGGACTTTCAGAACGTCATTTATGCTGACTGGCAGTTGAAGAAGTGGCAGCTACACTGTGAAATAGGCTCTTGGCTTGTACTTTCTTTCTGGTCTTCCTGGGCACTGGAGTGATTTAAAATAATTCAAAAATTATCAAACTTGTCAGTAATGGGCAAGAAATGTGCTTATGGCTTAAACTGGCAAATGTTAGCTGTTGCCACAATGAATGGTTGCAGTGAAGGGTGCCAAGGGAGTATTGAAGTGCGGCTGGATTCTCTGACTCTCCAGCTATTGACTGAAGACAGCTTGAAAAATGCAACACAACACAAGGAAACAAAGCAGGTTTTGCTTCACAAACCATAAATCTATGTCAATGTCCTTTAGATGCAAGACACTATCAGTTTGGGGGCGGGTAAAAGGTGGGAACAAGCTCTGGAAATAAAGAAATTTCAACCTTAAGTATAGAGTGGGCAGGAGGTTAGGACATTTTAAAAATAATTTTTAGATTTTTGGGTTTTTTTTTTTCTTCTTCTTCTTCTTCTTCTTCTTCTTCCCCCTCCCTGCTTTTTTCTTTTGTTCATCTTTCATTCCCTTTTCTGATATGGAAAGTCACAGTTCAGATGCAGCAGACTCTATAAATCATCTAAAGCAAATCAGGCCAGAAATGGGCTGATAATGAAGGCCAAAAAAAGTGTGCTTGCTTTTTACCAGTGAATCATCAGTGCGACAATGGAATCTAAAGATTCTATTAGCATTACAGAAGCTCTCAGGAAGCAATCTACCTTTTCTCTCAAAAATTATCCCTCTAGTATTATAGAAGCTTGATTATTAATTGAGATTGCTATAACTGAAGCTCAGTGTGTTGGGGCTTTTTTGTTCCCTTTTTGTCATTTGGTTTGTTTTCTCGTAAAGGACTTTTACAATAGTTATCCTACTTACAATGTCTGTGTCCACATATTACACATTTAGAATTTTTTTTCACTGACTTATTCAATAAACAATCTGGCAAGGCCTATGACGTGTCAGACTCTGCCCTGGGTGCAAAGAGCAGATAAAATAGAGGGGCTGCCTTTACACATGGTCTTATTCTCTATGCTGACTCTAGTTGTACTATCCATGAGCACCCAGGAACACACCTTCTCTGAGTGCCCAGTGGGTGGCAAGTGATTTCTGACTTATTATGCTTTTTTCTTCCTTATAAAATACTATCTAAAATTAAATTGTTTGGAATTTTAATATTTAACAAAGGAAATCATCTTTAAAATTTTTAAAGAGTAGTTGGATACTCAGAATACATCCGGCATGTAATGTAACTGACACATTTGTGTTAACATATCGTAAAAATTAGTATTGTCTTTTTACTTCTGGACAAAGTTCAGATAATCCCTCAACTCCCAGTAGCTTATTAAGGGACAGAATGCCAGACCGTCAACCATTCACATTGACTGATCCATGGTTGATGACTGGTTTTGGTTTTATTTAATAGAAGGAAGTAGACAGCAAGAAAATGAGGAGGGAGTGGAAATACAGGTGTGTTGGCTTTGTGAAGGAAGGAAAATAGCAATAAACACGGTCTAAATTTTGTATTATGCTCAAATATGTGGCTCTTCTTTCCCTATGCTTTTGATGAGCTGTCATTTGTCCAGTTCCTCGTGATGTGTCCAATGTTTGGGCAGCAAAAGCAGACTTTGAATTTCCTCGATGATAAACAGGGCCTTGTTTGCTTTGAATATGAAGCTCCAGAGGGGGTATTAGAATATTTGAGAGGGAACGACAGGATGAAGTTACCCAGGGATTGCTTCTCAAGAGCTGATAAGATTATTAGGAGCCAGGGACACTGTCAGGATTTCCTTCAGGTTTTTTATTATGGTGGAGGTGAGGGAGGAGTCTCCCCAATGCAAGACATTTGAAGGAAAGTAGCATGCTGTGGGCTTTTCTCATTGTAGGTGATCTGCATGCAAATAAACACAACACATAGGCACACGTGCTCTTTCTTCCACCCTGGTTGTGTTAGCTGGGAGGCTCTGCGTGGACAGCTGTTTATTCTGCCATCCGGTATCCACTCTGCCTTCTTGAATCAGAATTTGACTTTCTGTTGGGGACCTCCTTCTATTTCAGTGATGCTGAAGTGTATCCATCCTCTTCTCTGCAGGACTTGCTGTGGATAAATGATGCAGGCTGAGCTGGTCAGCACATTCCATGCCTACTGGACACACCGGTTCATGGATGAACAGATGCCCCAGGCCCGGCCAATCAGACACCATTCTGGAATTCTTTTGGAACTCAAAATAAAGATATTTGTCCTAATAGGAAATAAGATGATAGAAACAAGGAGCTTCTCAGGACCCCCCCCAAATAGTGAGAATTAGCATGAGAAAAAGGTTCTCAAGGGAAAATAGAACAGAAAAAAATAATAGCATTTTCATCTTGATATTGTTGATTACCTTCAAGCAATGTCTGAAGCTAATTACCCTTGATCATTTGGTAATTGGGTCATTCTTGATTTTTTTTAATCAGAGTGAGTTGGGTTTAAGTCTCTTGCAATAGGAAGATTCTTTCCTCATTCATACTGAAAACTTATTCTCTTCAGATGGTTTTTCTCCCTAGTTTTCTAGTTGCTGTTGAGGTGCCAGCATAGAACTCTTTAACTCGTTTCTTACTTGCATCCAATAAAGTCTTCTCCAAAATGACATGTCCTTAGGAAAGTGAAACACCACCGAGGAAAGGCAAAATTCACAAGAAGAGGAAGATGGGTATACAAAAATATTTGCTTACTTTTCAATTATCTTAAGGCCAATTACCTTTTCTCAAACTTTAGGGTACGCATAGAGAATGAAAGCTGTCTGGGATATTTGCGGTGCATCTACACATGCTTATATCTTACAGCAGCCTTTGCTTTTCCTTCTTTTCATCATGTAACTATTACTTCATATATATACCTACATGTATATAAAGATACGTAAGATTGTTCATATGACACCCAAGCATCAAATTCAGTATGCTCAGAAGGAAACTCATTATCTTTCCTCCAGACACATCTTCTTCCTTCCCTCTTTTGGTTTATGTTCCCAACATTTAGTCTTTCACACAAACCAAAAATGGGCAGTCAGACTTGATGCCTTCTATTCTCACCCTCTGTCTTAGTCAGCTTCAGCTGCTTAGACAAAATAATGTAGACCAAGTAGTTTGAACAGCAGACATTTATTCCTCACAGCTCTGGAGACTGAGAATGTAAGATCAAGGTGCCTGCAGGTCTGATACCTGGTCAGGCCCCTTTTTCTGGCTTGCAGATAGTGTCACTTTGCTGTGTCCTTACATAGCAAAGAGAGAGAGAGAGAGTGAATTCTGGTCTCTCTTTTCTTATAAACAGACTAATTCTTATAAGATCATGGGTGGTTCACACACATGATCTCATCTAGACCTAATGCCTCTCAAGGTGCCCACCTCCAAACTCCATCACAGAGGGGATTAGATTTCATATGTCAATTTTGTGGGGGTATAACCTTCAATTCATCATCCCCTCCTTGCGTCAGTGCACACCCTCTGTTTTCCAGTTTTATCCTCTATCAGGGGTCCTCAAACTACGGCCCGCGGGCCACATGCGGCGGTGTGATTGTATTTGTTCCTGTTTTGTTTTTTTTTTACTTCAAAATAAGATATGTGCAGTGTTCATGGGAATTTGTTCATAGTTTTTCTTTCTTTTTTTTTTTTTTAACTGTAGTCTGGCCCTCCAGCTGTCTGAGGGACAGTGAACTGACCCCCTGTTTAAAAAGTTTGAGGATGCCTGTAAATGCTGCATAAATTGATCTGTTCACTTTCTCTTTTCTTACTCAGTCCCTCATCGTCTTTCACCTCAATAATCATGATAAATTTCAGTTTGGTCTTATCATCAATGATGTTTCAGGAAAATCTTGTTTTCCAGATTGAAGCCATTGAATTCTATCCAAAATGCAAGGCTACCCCTGTTAATACTTAAAATTATTCAGAGCTTAAAATTATTCAATGAATTTCACAAATCTCTTGGCACAATATGGTAGACTTGTGTGGCTTGATTTGTGTTTACCTATTCAGTCTCTTCTGGTGCATAGTTTGCATTTTATCATTTCATGCCTTAAAAATCAGGAGCTTCTAACTATTCCAACACATAAACATAGACACACATGACTGTGTCTCACATCTGGAATTGGTGAATGTCATTCTCCCTGCTGGGACCACATTCTTCTATTACCTTCTGCACTTTGGCTAACTCACTCTTCATCCAGAAATCTAAGACAGGTACTCTCCTTTCTGTGGTCCCCTAATTCTTTATGCATATCACATTCATTCTGTATTAGAGTTTTAGAGTTTCATTTATGATATGACTATTTTTCCCTAATAGACTACTTGTTCCATAAAGACAGAATCCACATTTTACTTTAATTTGTATCCCTGTGTCTGGTATAACGTCCAACACAAAGTAAGAGTTTAGTAAAGTTAACTGAATCCCTAAGCCTTTTGAAAATCCAATATGTAATTTGTCATGTAAATTAATGACATATATTATTATTTAGTTTCTCTTTTAATTGTTGAGCCTGATTAACAGTAAATGAATATATGGCAATACTCATTATTAAATAGATGTGCAAAGAAGCCTCAGTTTGACCTTCAACTGAAACATTACTCAGCATTTTGTAAATTTCGATTGTAAATAAGATATCAAAATCATAAGGCAGAATTTAATAAAAGAAGAAAGATTAATGAAGCAGATTTGTAAGCAGATAAGAGTGAAGGTGAAAATTTTATTAAAAAGAGTTGATATAGCATCAGGATAAATCAAAACACTTTTGGATTCTTTTGAGTCTTGCTTTTTATTTACCAAATAATACTTTTACTCCAATAATACCTTTACTCCAAATAATATTTGTCAAAATGAAGAATGAATTTTAAAAGCTAGCATCTCTATCACTCTGCTTTCCCATCAATACATTTATCAAATACATTTATCAAAGTGTGCAATGGCATTGAGACAGAAGAGCACAGTGGGTAGAAGAATGGACTCCTGAACCAGACTAGTCCCGAGTCTTACCACTTTTTTATCAACTTCAATCAATTCTTCATTTTTGAAAGCTTTGATTTCTTCATCTGAAAACTTGAGTAACAATAGTACATACTCGAGTGGCTGTGATGATTAAATGGCATGCTATAGATGCATATTATCATATATATTATCATGCCATGCATATATCTTATGTATGTGATATTATATTTTATATTTCTAATAAGAGTTACTTGGTAGAAGTCATATAAATTTGAAAAGTTATTAACCAAATTAAATGAGTCTATTTACTGAATGATTTCTCAAAAATTTTAATATGATGTTGATTATTCAAATATACATAATACTCTAATACATAAATTTCCAAGGAAGACAATGGATAACATAATGTTTTTAGGGCTTGTATGACCATGGTTTCATTTTATTGTAGTATGTATCCTGAAACTACTGTTTCATGCAATCTACTTAAGTAAATGCTACCTTATGTGAATATTACTAAACTAAAATAAAATGTGAATATAGAGAAAGTATAGAGAAATAGAGAAAGTAGCTCCTGAGAAGGCAGGAAGAAAGGAAGAAACACTGGTGTAGGTACTAGCTTAGAGCAAATAGCTTTATTAATAAACTTCTGTATCATTCTATTATACTGTCTGTCCTTCGGACGGCTAAAATCTTGAAGCTTATAAAGCTCATCACAAACTTGCCTTCAGAGTTACAGGTGTTCTCTGTAGGAATTATAGTAGCCAATCAACTGTTTAAATGCTGAAGCTGGAACATTTCTTTGGGGGGTAATAGGCTTTTAAATAGTTTGTCGCAAAGAAATTCTTAAATGATTGAGACATCTTTATTTTACTCATTTCTATTAATTTTCTAAATTTAAAATTTGCATATAACTTAATTTTTAGGTGATATCAATTCTCTAAGAAAAGAATGGTCATCTGTAGGGTATACTAGAATGACCTGGGAACATTTTTAACATAGTAAATGTTGGCTTTCAAAAGCATATGCCCGTGAATTGCTTTTATTTGTTAGCTCTATGATTTTGATAATGCCCTTTTATTTTCTATAACCCACAACACTTATAAAGCTTTGTCAAAGGGCAAGAATAAAACACAGGATATTGGCTACTGAGTTGCAAGTTAGCAATTGCATTAACAATGGAATGTGATAGAAATATAAACCCAGTCATTCTTATGAACCACATTATTTGAGCTCAAATTATATTGTGAGGGTTTTTAAAGCTGGAATTACATTAAAATTATTAATATCTGCTATAGCTACTTCTATACTTCTTTTACCATTACACTGAGATAAGCATTGACTGTTTATTTTCACTATTTACAAATGTTTATGAAGCCTTTGCTGAAGAAAAAATACACTTTTAGGGCTGTGATGATTATAGATCAGCAAGATTCAGAAAAAGCAAGAAAACTATGAAACAACTATATTAAAAATAAAATTGTGTTAGAACATAAAAATGATATTTCATAAAAGAAGAAATTATTCACAAGAATCAGAGGATGTGGTATTCAATGGGTATTTGAAGAATGCAAAGATCTTCAAAGGAGAAAACAGTGGAGATGATTCTTGAAGCAGAGATAATACTTTATCAAGGTAATTAGAAATCGAGGGCAACTAGCTTTTTTCAAAATTATAGCTTTTTAATCTCAGTTTGAATAAAGTGTTATTTCCAGAAATACAAAAATGACGAAGTTGTGTTTTATATTACCAACCCAGCAGTGGTGGCACCAAGAATGGCTTGCAGAGTTTTTTATCCCCATCATCACTGCTTCCAAGTTATTTCAATAAAAAGGACATCATAATTTAAAAATTGATGTGCTTGCTATACAAATACAGTTTTCAGATAAACGTTCTACTCCTAACTTTCAACCTCATTTCTAAAGATGTCTTTGTAGAAAATGTGAAGCCGTTATTGAGTATAAGGCTACTTTCTTACAGTGAAACTTATATGAAGTAAAAGAAAAATAAAAGATGATATTAACCATCTATAGAAATTGTCAACCCTGACAATTAGAAAACAGCCATTTGCAACCAAAATCTAGAGCACATCAAAAGAAACCAACTAAGAGCCAGAGATGCTTTGGCTGTCCTTCTAGGAGCTAGGTAAGCCTACTTAGAAATTCACAGGAGTCCAGTGCCTGCCTTTCTGCGTTCCCACAATCCCTGGTTAGCACTTATCAAGCCATATTGAAATGGTTTAGCTTTTTGTCTAATTTGAGAACAATAAGCTCCTCACAAGCAGGAACTGTCTTACTTCTCATTATACGTTAGATGACATCTCATTGCTTAATACATACCACTTTATAACCACCTTCTAGACTACAGGGAATGTATTTTTTTTTTTAATTATTATTATTATTATTATTTGAGACAGAGTGTCACTATTTCACCCTTGGTAGACTGTGTCGTCACAGCTCACAGCAATCTCAAACTCTTGAGCTTAAGCGATTCTATTGCCTCAGTTCCCAAGTAGCTGGGAGTACAGGCGCCTGCCACAATGCCCGACTATTTTTGTTGTTTTTGTTGTCATCATTGTTGTTTGGCAGGCCCAGGCTGGGTTCGAACCCGCCAGCTCCCATGCGTGTGGCTGGTTTCCCAGCCACTGAGCTACAGGTGCCGACACTGCAGGGAATTTATATGTATATGAAATAATAATACTTAAAATTATGCTACCAATGAAAAGCCAATTCTGTTAAGTGTTTTTTATGTCTTATCTTATTTAATCCTCAGTGACCTATTCCCAGGGTCTACAGTTGATCACAATCTCAGTGGTAGAACCATGATGTGAAACCAATATTCTGACTGTAGAAGTCTAGTTTGAAAATCTTTGCTCTATCCCAGAAGAATAGGTTCTGAATCCTTTCAACAAAGGGAAGATCTTCCTTCTAGGAAACAAATTATTAGAGTTGGACCCTGTGTAGGTTCCCTTGTGAATGAATCCTAATGATCATTATTCATAGATCTATTACACAATGAAATGCTTCCAAATCTCTCTCGAAAGTTTTCTTTTCTTCAAAATAAGCATTGTCAATGTCATTTTATATTTCATAGTCTCTAAGAATACAGTATTGCTATAGATTGAAAAAATGTTGTCATATAATTGCCTAGGAATACATAATTGGTTTCATAGTTTTATTAAATATGAACCCATCAGTCTAGAAATTTAATTTCATTGACCCTGACTGTGCTTAAGCTTACAACAATTTACAAATTTAATTTCCTTAAAATGGATATATATTCTAAGTTGTTTTTACAATGTAAAAACAGATAAGCAAATTATAATAAAATAAATAAATGTTATAGCTGAAAGAGTTATGAAGAACAAATTAAATTAAATAAATTTAGAAAATATAATACTTTATATAAAATTTGTATATTATTAATATTTTCTTAAATTTGATTTACACCATCAAAGTTTGTTTGGTTATTTATTTATTTTTAAATTTCAAAATATTATGGAGGCACAAATGTTTTTGGTTAAATGTATTGATTTTGATATACCTGAGTCAGGGTTACAAATGTACCCATCACCTAGGTAGTGTTCATTGCAACTGTTAGGTAAGTTTTTCTCACTCTCTGCTTCCTACATCCCCCTGCTTGATTTCCACTGAGTTTTATTTCTCTCTCTGCATATGTGTGCTCCTTGGTTAGTTGCAATTTGATAGCAAGTACTTGTGGTGTTTATTCTTCTATTCTTCTTAAAGGGGTTGTTGGTTTTTTCTCATTGATTTGCTTGAGTTTTTCATAGATTTTGGTTATTAGACATTTATTGGATGTATAGCTTGTGAATATTTTCTCCCATTCTGTTGTTTTTCTGTTTGCTCTGTTGATTATTTCCTTAGCTGTGCAGAAGCTTAAGTCCCTTTTATTTATATTTGTTGTTGCTGTTGGGGATTGCCATTGGGATCTTCTTCATAAACTCTTTGCCTAGTCTTATCACTAGGAGAGTTTTCCCAACATTTCCTCTTAGAGTTCTTATGGTTTCATGCCTTACATTTAGGTCTTTTTTTCATCTAGAATTAATTTTTTGTGAGTGGTGAGAAGTATAGATCCTGTTTCAGTCTTCTACATGCGAATATCCCATTTTCCCAGCACCAGTTATTAAATTGGAATATTTTTCTCCAGTGTATATCATTGTCTTCTTTGTCAGAGATCAATTGGCTGTATATGGATTCTTTTGTATCTGGGTTCTCTGTTCTTTTCCATTTGTCTATGTCTTTGTTTTTGTGCCAATGCAATGCTGCTTTGGTTACTATAACCTTGCAGTATAAAGTCCGGTAATATGATGCCTCCAGATTTGTCATTGCTTAAGACTGCTATCGCTATTCAGGCTCTTTTCTGGTTCCAAATGAAGCATATACAAGCATGATATATTTTTCCATTTGTTGGGTCATCTGAAATTTCTTTCCTCACTGTTTCATAATTCTATTAGTAGAGATCTTTCACTTCCTTGCTTAAACATATTCCTTGGTATATTTTTTTTTTGGTAGCAATTGTGAATTGTATTGAGTCTTTAATTTGACTCTCAGCTTGACTCTTAATTGGGTATTGGAATGCTATTGATTTGTATACAGTAATTTTGTAACCTGAGAGTTTGCTGAATTTATTTACCTATTCTAGAAGTCTCTTGGTGGAGTCGTTGGGGTTTTCTAGATATAAGATTATTATCTTCAGCAAAAAACAATAGTTTGACCCACTCTTTCCAAATTGGATACCCTTTGATTCTTTCTTTTGCCTAATTGCTCTAGCTAGGACTTCCAGCACCATGTTAAATAGAAGTGGAGACAGTGGGCGACATTGTCTTATTCTAGTTCTTAGTGGGAATGTTTTCAAGTTGGCCCATTCAGTATGATGTTGACTGTGGCTTTGTCATATATGGCTTTTATAATTTTGAGATATCTTCCTTCTATGCTTAACCAGTTGAAGATTTTTATCTTAAAAGTGTGAAATTTTGTCAATTTTTTTACGTATCTGTAGAGATAATCATATGTTCTTTGTTTTTGTTCTGTTTATTTATTTTCTCAGCTATTTGTTTTCCTAATTTTTCCATTATACTTTTTTTACTTTTTACATAAAATATTTTTTCTATAGCTATTTCTATGGTTTATTCCCATACAGTGAGTTATATGCTGATGCCAGAACAGATTATTTCTTTTACATATCAGGAAGCTTAATTACCAAAAAACATTAGTAAATACTTAATGTAAATAGTTAAGAGTATATAAAGAAAAAAATATGTTGAAGCCTTGAAACAGAGTTACTAAGTGTGACAAACACAAAACAAATGAACCAAAAAACTTTATCTCCCCACAATGGAATTGTTAAACTAAAATTTGAAATCACTAATATTTTACTGCTGTTGTAGTAAGAACTCAGATATTTCATCATCTAATGTCTATTTAATCCCTTGTAGACAGGACTTATTTTATAAAAATGTTTTTATTATAGTGTGCATTAGATACCTATCTTTCTTCTTCCTTTTTAGCCAAAGAGAGTTCAGTAAGATGCATTTGGTGCTTTATGACAATTGAAATGAATAGAGAACTTGTGAGTGCATACCTATGACAAATATATGACCAGATCTGTCTTCTGTAGTCAAGTCTATTGTATGCTCTACTAATATAATACTGCTTTCAACAGAAGTATGCATCATGGTTTAAATCTAATATGGCCCATTTGTTTAGTAGCATTTGACAACCCTTGATATTTCTCTGAAAGATTCTCCATGACACTGAATTAAGAAAGATGGTATTCCTCAGACAGAACAGTTTTTACTGTCTCATGCTTTATTTCTAATGGAATTAAAGATAACTCGAGCAGTTTAAAACTCAAAAAGCATGCTCAGCTCTGAAGAATGAAACCTCTAAGACAGCCCTAACAATGTAAAGAAGGTTTTCATGTTAGCTGTTAACTTCAAACCTCTGTCAGCCTTAGCAAGTGCATACTACTCAGATCACTTCTCTTTCATTAAAATACAGGGCAAAATAATATTTTAAATAATGGCAGATTTCAACCTTTCTTAAATATTTATTCATGACTGGAATGTCTTTAATTATGGATCACTAGAAATAGATTGTTGCAAAGAAAATAAACTTGAGAACAATCAATGATGACCTATCGTAACTTTCCAGGTGACTATAATACATTTTTTAAAACATCAATTTTTTAAAACATCCTAATATCTGTATTTTTATTCCCAGAAGAACAATTTATTTTTTTATTAAAATATTTTCAAATATGTTCCACTTGTCCTTTATAATTTTCAAAAGAGTCTTCTAAATTTTGGTAATCATGGGTTAGGATTCATCATGTATGATGATAAGGAACTTTCCCTCAAAGGTATTCTCCCATAAAAGTGATTCTTTTCTGAACCCTTATCAAAGAAGAGGCACAGCAACTAGCCTTCTAGCCTGAAATAGCAAATGCTGACAATCTGCCTAATAATTCGAACCTCTTTTACATGGATTATGTCCATCTCTCAATTTTAGTCATATAAATCTTCACATACATTTTCTCTAGATTTTTGCAATTTTTAAATTTTTTATATTTCCTCTTATTATAAAATGACAACTTTTGAATCTCATGCCACACAAGTTTGTTACACTTGTGCTATTTATACTTTACTCTGGTTACGTGTTTTTTCACAGCATCTAAGAAATAGTCATCTCAGCTAAAATGGGATAAAGTCTATTGCTAAACAAGAAGATATATCTTTAATATTATTCCTTTGAGGTAAAGAATCCATGTGGTTTCTTTTCTAAGAAAGGATCTTTTTCTGTAATTAAAAAAAAAAAACAACTATATAAACTCTGTGTTTGAACGTTACTACATTTGAATTAGAATGAAAAAGTATAATCCCCCCAAACAATAAGATTGTTTAGCAAACCTAATATACTAATTAATTATGAAAAGTGTAACATTCCAGCGTAGGGCTTATCAAAACAGCAATCTTCTCATCAAGGAGATGTAAGTTAGTAACATAGTCATAGGATTTTATGAGTTTTAACTGATATGTGAATTATACAGCAAACCATATAGAGTAATTGTCAATATCTCTTTATTTCCCCTAGTTTTATCATGTTACTTTGTTATTTATGAGTGAAGTTTTTATTGTAACTCAAGGTGATAGTGAATTAAAGGTTAAAGTTTTCCTTCTCAGTTCCAATTCCCACATTGTAAATCCTAAATTTCAGATAAATTAGTGTTTTGTTCTCTTGAAACGATGTTAATTAAAAGCACATTGTTTTCAATTTTTTTTTTTTACTTAAAACAGGACTGAAAAAATAGACTGAACACATTGAAAATATTTAATTCCAGAAGCTATTTAAGTGGTTTTTTGACAAAACAACAATCCCCCAAAATGTAAATGGAAACAGAGGTAGGATGTTAATAGGAAGGCAAAGATCTTAAACCAATTGTTAGAAAGAATATTTGAAAATTTAATTGGGATAACTTAAAACCCATAATATTTCAGAGAATTTGATAAGCTTATGAAATTTATATGCTATTTATCTTTGACTTTATTTATCCTAAACTATGTGATTATGATCTTTCCAGTTTCATTGCTGAAGCAATTTAAGAGAGTGGTCACTTAAAAGATAAAGAAATATATATTGACATCAACCAGCCACAAGAGGGAAGTCTTGACTATAGAAGAAGTACTGTACATATAGGGAGGGGTCCATTTTTACAGAGAAACAAAAAATTAAAAACCAAAAAGGAGAGCCAAAAGGATTTTATCTTTATTATTTTTTTTTTTTTGTCGGTATAGTATGATGCTAAATATACTAGAGAAAATTTGTTTTAGGTCTAACAACTTATACTTTTTAGAAATGTGGAGTATTATTTTGGTCACACACTATTTTTTCTTAAAACTTAAATCGTTTGTTCTCCATGAAATTCAATATAAATTGATTTTTACTATATATACACATATATATTATTACCCATACATCTATATTTTATGCACACAATTCATGGAAGTAATTATTACCTACTTCTCTGAGCTGTCCAGGGGGTTAATTCTCACTGTTATTTATTAACGGCATCTTTGGAATGAATTCTGACTATATTTTATCCTGCCTGAGAATCGTACTTATATAATTATGGGATTCAGAATTTCAGATATGCATTAGCCAAGCAATAAATGAAAAGTAAAAGCATTTTAAAAATACTATCAGCTATTAAGCTATTTAGACATTAATAGTAAAGAGAACCCTGAAATGGATATTGGACTTTGGAATGGCATACTTTAATTGAACAGATATTTTGCTGAAAGTTTTCATGTGGATTCACTGTTAGATAATTTCTGTTTATATTCACTATCACTCATTAAATGATTAGCCTTTACATTGTGTTATTATACAATGCAATTAATATATTATCTAATGAACAGAATGTTTAGCAATCTGTGGCAGAATGAAGGACACAGAACTCTTAAATCCTTGTTTTTGATGACCTACTGGTGATCTAAATAATACATAGTAAATATTGTTTATTTATTTATTTTTTTTCTTTAGAGACAGAGTCTTACTTTGTCACCCTCGGTAGAGTGATGTGGCATCACAGCTCACAGCAACCTCCAGCTCTTGGGCTTAGGTGATTCTCTTGCCTCAGCCTCCTGAGTAGCTGGGATTACAGGCACCCACCACAGTGCCCTGCTGTTTTGTTTTTGTTGTTTTTGCAGTTTGGCTGGGGCCAGGTTCCAACTAACTGCCCTGGACATATGGGGCCAGCAACCTACTCACTGACCCACAGGTGCCGCCCAATATTGTTTAATATATTTGATGCTTCATCCTAAAATGTAGGTAATTTTATGCTTTAGCTTTTTTGTTGGAAAGAGGTAGTAAAATTTTGTGAAAATTTGAAGTATTTCCATTTCACATAAGTTGAAAGAATATTGTAGAGGCAATCAGTAAGTATTGAACACACAAAAATTATCTTGTTTATTCCCATATTTATCCCTATTTCTGAGTTTGTGTGCTCTGAAATTATAGAAACTGTGAGAATATAAAGAATATATATAAATTATATTCCCTAACTATTTAGGGAGAATTTGTCCTTAGCCTAACTTCAAGTAACTTGTTTAAGTTGGTTAGTGATCTGCAACCCAAAATTATAAATGGTGTGCTTTTGGTTAGATTTAACCTCATATTTATACATCTCTATGCTCTAAACTAAAAATTCATAAGATTTTTTTACTTAAATATTGGGTTAAATTATACCTTTTGTAGGGTATTGATACATAACATTGAAGATATTATAGTATGAAGATATCATACTATAATATGAAGATATCATACTATAATATTAGATTTGAGCATTCTTTGTTTAAGCAAATCCTATTCTGACTAACATGTTACTTCATGTGAAGAATTTAATAAAGTATGAAATGTGCATATTTTATTGGCATGGAGCTCATCAAGTCCCCGTTTGAATGGAGGGTGTTCTACCGTCAGAACTTTTTTTGTTCTACTGTTTTTTAAAGCATACAATTAGCCTTTGCTTATGTTCTGAAGGACTTTCAATGGTAAGATGGACAGACTCAGCTATGTTTTTCTGCTATTTGAATGAATCATTTACAAATAGTCCTGCTGTGATTAGGCATTTATTTTACAGTGCAAAGTCTATATGTAAATCTTTCTTAACATGTCTGTGAAGTTTGTTTTCATCATCAATCAAGAAATATAGAGGTAAAGGAAAAACATTTAGAAAAGACATAGCATGTTTAAACATGGCATAATAGGCCTGGCAAAGAAAAATGCTTTCATGAACGGTGTGTTTTGTTTTAAATAGTATGTGGGGCCAGGTATAAGTTCACATATTGCATGTTTATTTTGGTTTTAAGCTTTTAATATTAGAGTTGAGCCATATTTAATGGTATGGTGGGACGTGAAATTATTCCAAGATATATTGCAGTCCTACTACCGATCTAGATGTTAAGGTGAGCAGTATTTCAGCACCCAGGCTATGGTTAAATATTTAGTGAACAAAATGAAGATAGTTCAATTACCACATTATTATTCAAATTACTGGGGATTAATACAGTCTAATTTTCTCTTTGTTCTATGGGTGTGTTGCATGGATGTGCACTTGTTGAAGAGAAGTTATTCCAAGAGGAATATGTACTTCCTTATTATACAAAAATCAAAGCTCCTTTCTTAAGTGTCATGTGATGTAGATGTTATCAATTTTTAGCAATGTCTTTTCCATATATACATATATATTTTGAGACGGAGTCTCACCATGTCACCCTTGGTAGAGTGCTGTGGCATTACAGCTCACAGCAACCTCAAACTCTTGTGCTCAAGTGATTCTCTTGCCTCAGCCTCCCAAGTAGCTGGGATGACAGTCGCCCGCCACAATGCCCAGCTATCTTTTGTTGCAGTTGTCACTGTTGTTTAGCTGGCCTGGGCTGGGTTTGAACTCTCCAGCCTCAGTGTATGTGGCTGATGCTGTAACTACTGTACAAAAGGCGCCGAACCTTTTTAGCAATTTCTTATAAGGCAAATAATTATTTTAAGTTTGAGAAGTAGCTGACAGTTATCTTTTTCCAACACTTTTGGCACAGTATAGGATAAGCTTTTTTATTAACATCTATTGATTGAGCTTGTTTCCTTCTAAAAGTATCCTTGGGAGTCTTTGATCTTCTTTCTAATTTCCTATCAATAAAGATGATGCTAATTTATACAAACATTACTTTACATTTGAAAACAAAACTATAGCTTTATACTCACAAAGATTTTCTTTAGCTAAAAATTGCAAAAAATCTTAAAACCATAGCATTCTTTCTATTTTACAAAGCTACCCCATGTGCCCGATAAACCAATGTACTTGCTATAGTAGAATAATCCTCACCTATTATGGAATGAAATCTGAATTGTCCACCAACCAATGTAGGGGTTCTACCCATTTGCAGAGCTTCATGTTCTGATCAGAGTTGTGAAGTGTGTTTCTAAGCAACACCATGAAGAAGAAAACTTTATATGTTTGGGTTTTTTTATCCATTTTACTAATGTCTCTTTATGTCTTTATGAGACATATATTGTCATTATGAAGTTACAATGCTATACATCAGACAGCAGTCAAAGGGAAGAGAAATTATGCTTTGATTTCTTTGTTGGTGGTCAGCCTCTGATCTATTTTGCTGGTTTGGATAGTCCTCCCTAAAACTCATGTTTGGAGGTTTGGAGGAAGTACTCTCACTAGGATACACCTGCTTGGTCTCCCTGATCTCTGGCAACCATATGGTCTTGGTTCAACCAATCCAATGGTCTTGATAAAAACTTAAATTAGCCAGAGGTATTTTTACTGTTTGAAAGCACTAATCCTGACTAGATTTGGAATTAGAAGTCTTACCACTTATAATCACTGAACCCAGAGTAAGAGTGAATACAGCTGTATTAATTATCATGGTATGACAAAAGTATAAACCAGGACTGTCTTGTGAAATGTGGCCACTGTACCAAAATGGTTTTTGAAATGATTAGCTGACACCAGCTTAATATACTACCTTCTGGCAGAATTTGGATTTTAATTGTGACTTTTAATTTGAAAGTCATTCAACATTGGAGGAAATGAATCTATTATGGTGATGATAGTCACCAGGCTTAATATTTTAGAGCAGTGGTTCTCAACCTTCCTAGTGCTACGGCCCTTTAATACAGTTCCTGTTGGTTGCAACCCACAGGTTGAGAACCACTGTTTTAGAGCAAAGGGCTGCTTATAAATAGCCTTGTTCAAATCGCCTATAG
This sequence comes from Loris lydekkerianus, assembly GCA_963574355.1. Taxonomy (NCBI): domain Eukaryota; kingdom Metazoa; phylum Chordata; class Mammalia; order Primates; family Lorisidae; genus Loris; species Loris lydekkerianus. The sequence goes on from CAUYPK010105754.1 coordinate 60,533, forward strand.
GAGACAGCTTACCCAAGTGATTCACAAGGCTCTCTTCAGGGGTAGGAAAATTCCAAAGAGTATCTTTTTTCTCCTTCAGAAATAATGAGGCTTTACTTCATCCACTTGCTCTGCTAGTCACTACCACGTTTCCAGGGTTACACGACAGTGATTCCTGAGGATTTCTTCTTCACCCGGGTGCAAAACTGATCATCTGGTGAATAGGTAATTATGGGCTGAACTAGGACCCATGCCGGGATGTGAATGTCTAGTAACCACAGAGTGTTTGCATTGTAACTAATGAATACTCCCTTGTCTAATATAACCCAACCTAATTACCCATAAAGCTTTGGGTAATTTTCATTTGACCCTAAACTTTGTACATTTGGCTGCTTCTCTACCCAACACTGAATGATAACTCAACAAGAGAATACTGAGCATGAAGAGGAAAAGTTGTTCCCTCTACAATATGTTGTTATTCTGCATGGTATTTTAATCAGGAAAATCAAGTTGTTTCAGTAAGGTCTCATTTACTTGTCTAATTATCAGTTGTCATTTGGAGAAGAGCCAGCCCAAGACAAAGTACTTTCAAATATTGTTTTGCCATTTGTCTTTTTTGCCTTTGTTCATCAATTTCCCTGTACAATTTGTGTCAGCATCCATTGTAAGGAAAAAGAAGCCCTAGGGAGGGCAGTGCATTGAATGAACAGAGCCATTGAATGTGTCTTACTGGGCCGTGAGGTCTGGGACAATGTCTTACTTATTTCTGCACCGTGGGAGGTGCCATGTCTCAGCATAGGACAGAGCTCAATAAATATTTTCTTGTTTCTGTGGTCGCATGCTTGAAGAACATTTCAGGTGGATACAAAAGAAGGCACTTAAGACATTTGGGGAGAATGCCTTGAATCTATCATTTATAATCAAAATATGCTATGGACATTATTTTTAAATGTTTGATTTCTTTATTATTGAGAATCTGATAAAGAGCATGCCACTAAACAACAATGAACACTTTTCATTAGAGCAGCAGTGTACAGATTATATTCTCTAACATTCAGTATAGGTAAAGCTTTTATAATATATCTTCAGCCACAGTTCAAGTGCCATGGAAAACCAACCAAAATGGGAAAGGAAAAGAAATACCAGTACATCAACACCACAGTCATTGGACCCAGGTTCTACCAGGTTCAATGCTACTGACTATTTGAACTATAAAAGTGATGGAATTAATATGAAAAACAACAAAGAATTTGAGAGAGATGTCATTTGAAAGAAATCCTCTGAATATTTTCGAAGATTGAAGAAATCCTTTCACCCAAGTTTTGGTGAAACTAAACAATATCATTAACAACTTCCTGGGGAAATTTAAAATCAACATGGACTATGAGACTATTACTGAGTTTCCAGGACCAAAGGTCTTTGTTAAAAGCATAGTTACAAGCACAGCTCAGTGACTTATCGTGATTATTGATGAAGATGATGGAGAATGTAAAAAGACTATCTAAAAAAGTAGCCAGCCAGAATTCTGGGAAAATGCCCTTCCTTTTACAAACATTGTCAATTTTGTTTTACTATATTGCCCTTACCTCTTCCATATGCCCAGAGATGATAAAAGAAAATTAATAAAGGTATCAGTAACCACATTGATGAAATAATCTGCAATGGAAAAATCAAACATATTTTTGGCATTTTTTGGTTAAAATGATAACAAGAGGCTAAAATCCAACTTCTGCAATAGTTGGAATAAGAGATACAAAATCTTCCCCCAAATGCTTCTGAAATTCTATTGCTTTACTCATCTGATTCTGTCTTACCACCCCTTTGTCCAATTTTAGAATGCCTGTTCTGTTTTTCCGGGATGACTACAAAATTGATAGTATCAATATTATAAAGGGAGTCAGGTAAAGACTCACCTTCTAAAACTAGGCCTGATACATGACATTTGTTCCATTCAATGTTACAACTGAAGGAATATCTGCCAAAGTAGATTTTATTGCTTCTAATGAAGCTCTGTCTGATAATACAATGGAGGCCCAAAGAGATAAACTGTCAGGCAAATTTGTGATATGCTCTGATATGAAATTTGTGATCAGCTACAGTGATATGGTCAGAGGTGGGAATAGCACCCCGTTGTGGGAGGTGCTGCCTTTACCAGCCACCATTCTGAACTGTCTAGGCCAGAGGTGTGCAGACCACACACCCATGATGGATTGTCATTTTCTTTACATTGCTGGGCAGCAGAAGACTGACCTGATAAAAAGATGATATCAAAATCTTTAAAAGTGGTGATGTTGTCATCATCATCATGGGCCAGATAATCTCCTGTGTATGGAAATCATATCAAACCAGTATTTCCTAGGTCCTTTGCAGCATGTGATAGATGACTATTTATATAGGGAGGGTTTCTTGAGATATTTGACAAAAAGGCTACAGGAGCATCCCCAAAAAATTCAGAAGACTAGCTAGTGATACCAAAACATGGAAAATGTTTCAGCAAGAGAGACATATTTTGTAGAGCACTGTTTCATGTTGTGGCAGCTTTAAGTCATTCATTTTTAAAAATGAGAACATTTTAAGTAGAAAAAAGGATGACAGTCCTGACATTGAATTGTGAGGCCATTAAAACAAATTTAATTTGATCTTAAAAGCACCAAAAATGACATTAATGAGAACAACAGAAAAGGACTGTGTTCTTAATTGTATGACTGTTCAGTAACGTTCGTGTGATGTGTTGAGTATTTTTATCCACATCCACTTTATAGGGAATGAAGTGTAACATTTCAGAGACCTCACACAAGAAATATCAGTGTAAAGTGGTGGTAACCAACCTCTCCAATACTTGGAACAAGGAATATAAAATTATCTCCACGATGCTTCTGAAACTATATTGCTTTAAGCATCAGATTCTGTCTGGCCACCATTTCATCCAGTTTAAGAGCCCCTAGTCTGTTTGCTGCCTCGCCTGTGGCAAGAGTAGGCTAAGAAGTCATTGATTTAATAGCCAGAAGACTGAACTACTTTCCTTCATTGGGATTGCTCTCTGTGGGTAGGGGTTGTGGTCTGTGGATATGGTAAGAAACAGGAAGAAAAAAGAAAACCACATATAGCTGTCTATGTTATAAATGCTCTGCTGGCCAACAGGAAACCTTTGTCTCTAAGGACATATAATCTAATACCTGTCAAGAAACACCAAATTTTTTCTTTCTTTTTTTTTTTTTTAAATAAAATGGGGCTAAACTGACACACACAGAGTGTTGAAAAGGGAAAAAAGAGAGACCAAGTAAGTAAATTAGCAAAGAGATCTGCAAATATTAGGGAAAGCAAAAAGGTAGAAACATGATTTCTGGACATATTGGATATAAACGTTTAGAATTATGATCAAGATGGCTAGAGTATTCTCAGAGGAGCTAGCAATGATCAGTAGAAACCAATATGGTTCACTAAAATAAGTCATATCAAATTAATTTTATTTTTGATTTGTCATGTTTCCTAGACAGATCAAGTAATAGAGAAGAAAAATCTAGCTTTATTAATATTTTTGATAACCTTTCATATGTTTGTGGACAACATGAAGAGTATATGTTGGAGATACTATGTCATAAGGACTTAAAATAGGCCTAATTAATTAATTAAACATTCATGTTAGAAGAATGATGGAGAGAAATTTGTAGTCCTATTTTAATCAATATTTTAATTAATTATGTGAATGAAGATACAGAAACCATGGTTCATCCAATCTACTTATTGAAGAGAACTTTGATGCATCAAGTATTAGGTAGCTATGGTATCTCTGGCATTGTCCAAGGAGAAGAAGCTGCATGTAAAGGCTACCAGTGTGAACATATGAGCAATTGTTAAAGCAAGAAAATTCCACTTGAGTGTAACAATAGAAGGCAGGTAGAACATAATGATGATGAGAGAGAACCATGTGGAGAAGGGTGTCCGGCTCACAGCCCATAGGTGGCTTGTGGCCCAGGATAGCTATGAAGGTGGCCAACACAAGATTGTAAACTTACTTAAAACATTATGAGATTTTTGTGATTATTTTGGTGGAACTTGATTTCTTGATTCTTGAATGTGAACTTTGTAGATGATGATGTCATGTAAAATAAACATATGTATACTCTCACTATTTGTATGCATGTGTGGCTTCAATTTTACAGCAGTGTGTGGCTTCCAGTGTGTTATCTTCCAAGTGCAGGCAGTCAAAATGACACAATCAGACATGTGTTCACGGTGACTTGGTGAGGCAGGAATTATCAATAATATTTCAACCTATTGCAGTGTTAGGCTTTTAATGTTATTTATAAGTCAGGTAAGTATTATTATTTGATTAATAAGGGTGCTTCCACATCTCAGAGGTGCCTCACATACTGCCCACCACATGTTGCAATTGGCTTTCTGCCTCACCCTGCATTGGCAGTCAAGATGTGGATGGGCCAACCCTTACTTTCATATCAATTAATTTTCATAATAAAAGTAAATGGAGTCCCATATATATTATTTCTTTTTTTAATTCCACAATGGCTTCTTGAGTGTCTCGTAAGAAACTAAACCCCCCAAAAGAAAAATTACAAATGAAGGAAGATTGTTTAATGAAAAGTTCGGCATTCTGTTTAATTAGTAGGGAATTTTTGCAAGTTTTCAAAGTTTGTCTTCTCAACAAAAATTATTTAAAAAATTGCAACTCAGATGGATTCCATTGTAAAAGCTATTTATGTGGTATTATCTGTAATAACAAAAACATCAAACCCATTTACTAATGATGAGTTTGTTAAGCAATGAATGGAAAGCAAGGCAAATATAATGTGCCCTGAAAAAAGGGTAAATATGATTCAACTGCCATTTTTTTAGAGGTATTGATGACCAGTACAATGTCACTGAAGAAGTAGCTTCTTTAGTGTCATTAGAAGATACACCTAAATCAAGATATTTATACAAAGAAGTAAAAAGTATGTTAAAGTGATTTTCTTTGTCCATTGCAAACATATCTGGTATGGTTACTGATGGTGCCTTGGCATGATGGTAGGTAAAAGGGAGGCATTTGTAAAATTAATAAATGATCACACAATTGCCATAGCTCATGTTTGATGAAATATTGTTGCATAGTACTTCAAGAAATTTAAACTTAAAAGATTTAAAAATGGATAACATCATGCAAATCGTCAAGCCTTTGAATTTTCTGCGAGCCAAGGGATTGGATTCCAGCAATTCCTTGGATGATGTTGCCTATGGTGACATCATCTACTTTTTGGAAGTAAGATGGCTAAATGTTGAAAATATTTTGTGATTTGTGACATGTTATCAAGTTGCTTACGGTATCAAAAACCAAGTTTGTGCTAGAACTTAATGATCAAAACTGGCTTACAGATTTAGCATGTTAGGTGGAGATAACCACTCAGTTAAATGAGTTAAACATGAGTCTTCAAGGTGAAAACCAAATTATCAACTAATCAATACAATGTTTCAAATCATAATAGCATTTCAAATGAAACTAAAATTACAGCAACCAATTGTATGCAATTTGACAGGGCAAAACACAATCCTAAAAACCACAAGAGAGGGTAACACCTGTGGCTCAAGGAATAGGGCACCAGCCCCATATACCAGAGGTGGTGGGTTCAAACCTGGCTCTGGCCAAAAACTGCAAAAAAAAAAGGAAAAAAGAAAAAACCATGCAGCCTTCCTTTTCTATTTAATACAGGAACTTGAAAACAGACTTCAAGATTCCTGGGAAAATAATCAATATTTTGGTGTCTTTGAGACTCCATTTTCACTTGACATAAATATGTTACCTGCCAACTTTCAAATGGAATGTATAGAGTTGCCATCTGACATTCAACTTAAAGAAAAATTTGATTATGTATTTTCACTGAACTTTTACAGGTTCTTTATTCCCAGAGACAAATGTCTCTCACTTCACAATCGCACCTTATTCATGTCATTATTTTTTGGCAGCACCTACTTTTTCAAGCAGCTATTTTCAAGAATGAAGCACATTGAGAATAAAATTAGAACCAAAATATCTGATGAGCAGCTTGAGAACTCAGAGAATTGAAACTATTTCCATCAAATCAGGTATTAAAGCATTAGTTTCTCAAATACAATGTCAAATATCCCACTAGTTTTATGTTGCCCACTTTTCTTTTACTTTTATAATAAAGAATATCAAAAGATGTTTTATTAAATGTGTTGTGTACATTTTCTACATTAGTGACTGCAAACTTGGGGACTGCTTGATGATTTTAAAGACTCTGAATGGGCTGTTACATAATTAGGATTATTATGTGAGAACTTTTTTGCTTTTCCCTGGCGGTAAACATCACAAAAAATTATGCACATACCTTTTTTTTTGTTTATCAGCTTTCATTTTTTTTTTTAAACTTGAAGTCTTTAATAATTAGATCATACAATAGAAAACAAAGGTACACAATGAATATAGGGAATCTCAAGAAGTCCTCAACTGTAAAAAGCAAAACTATCTTACATATTACTAAAGAAAACTTCCCGAGTTATAACTTCAATAAGAATCTTTATTTAGGAGATGTTAAAATATGACAAAGATGTGCTCAGAGCTGATGACATACAGCTTAACACTATAATCTAGAGGAAGAAATACTTTAACTTTTGTTAGACTCCATTTAGAAATGTACTAAATTGCAGGTAACCTATGAAATAGATCCCCAAATATTTTATACTTCGTCTCCATTAGAGGATTTTCTTTTTTTGCTATTATTTTTTCCCCATTAGATAGAAGTTATTTATTAAAAACATTACTCAGTTGGTTCAGTTTTAACCATCTAATTTTGAGATACTTTTCTCATCAAAAAAATTTTGTATTTTGAATTAGTATCAGATCGACTCAATTCTTGAAAAGTTACTAAAACTCAGTAAGCCTCAGTTTTCTAAACTGTAAAAAGAATTAGTGCTTATTTTAGGTTTTCTTATGAGGAACAAAAGAGCACAATGCCTGGCATCTCATAAACATTGAATACATATCAGCTATTATTATTTGGCATAAAGCAATCAGACTGATTTGAATTTATTTGTGGCTCTGTAATTTTTAGGCCATAGTAACTTGGGCAAATTGATTATCCTCTCTACCTCAATTTCTTCATCGTAAGTAGTGATAATAACACTGATCCTTCAGGTTCTAAGAAGGGTTCGATGAACTAATGAAAATGTAACACCTTCCCTATATCGATCGTGTCTGCCATATTATGCTAATGAAATAAAAATTGATGATAGTAGTATACGACATCTATCGAGCATGTTGAGTGCTCTCAAACACTCCATGTTCTTTGACTTGTTTAATCCTTAGGAGGTAGCTACCATTATTTTTCCCATTTTATAAATGGGGAAAATGAGGCACAGAGTGGCTGAGTCACAGTCATGAAGGTTTGGCAGAACTGAGTATTGAGCCTAGGCATCAAGGCCCCAGAGCTGTGCACTGTGCACAGCTTGCTCACTTGCCTTCATTTCACCACTAGGCATATTACAAGACAGACTTACAGGACGAGCCAGGCCTTCTGGTAGGTGAAAACAATGGGGAAATAACAATGTTCCCAGATATGACTGGGGGCCACAGATGTGCATTTCAGGGGGAGGCGAATGCAGGACCTAGGATATGCAGTTACAATGGAAGGTTGCTCACAGCTACAGTTTTGGCATGCAGCTATAGTTGAGTCACTGACAACTTCCTGCACAGCCACATGAGCTGGGGAATCACATGGAAGGTATTTAACAATCTGTATAAACATGTAAATCCTGTGAAATAATGAGCAAATTGTCAGTGACGTTAACTAAAAGGAAGAAATAGTTCTCAGTGAATTTGGTCGTTTGCAAAGACAGCCATGTTCAAGGGTGAAAGGAATGTAATATTTGTACTTGGAAATATTTAATAGACAAGTCAAATGAAGTTCAGGGGAAAGCAGATGGATGAAAATGATACAGGGACATGGGAAGATTGAACTGTACAGGTTTCGGAAAATGGCAAGAGCTGGTAAGAATGAATTAGGAAACTGAAAAATCACTTCAGCTCATGAACTTAATTTCCCACTGTACTTGCAAGAAGTAGTATAGAGTCTGAAGACTTAATTTTTCTTTGTTTCAAGTGTGTTTATGGGGATTTCTAAGGAAGATTGTAAACTCTGGTGACGGATGTAGCTTAGTGGAAAATTCATTAAACTGGGATCGGAGGAGAGAAGCGTAAGACCTGGTCTGCCTCCCCAGCCAAATGACCACAGACAAGCCACTTACTCAACATCTCATTTCTTCATTTGTAAAGCAGAAATGCCTACTCAAAATAAGAATGTTGTGCAGAAGAACCCTATAAAATGAAGACTGCTACACTAACATAAGGCATTCGGGGGTAGGAGGGAGAAACAAGGCAGGAGATTAGAAGGAAAAACCTTGAGGTCAGAAGACCAAGATCAAGACTTTGCCACATACTGTCTTCATGACATTGGCACTGAATAATACAACAATGTCCCTTCACCTCTGTTAACTTCAGATTCCTTATCTACAGAATGGGTTGATAGTACTTAGCTGCTCCAACGGACTTTTGTGAGCAAATCACTTCAACCCTGCAGGGTACATGGGATCACTCCTTATTTTAGAAATAAACAAACTGTGATATATTTTTTCCCCTGTGATTGTTATTATGATCTTCATAAACTCTGTGACTGTTTTGGACTTGAAATAAAAATAAACACGTGTTGATTGATCAATTTAAGTATATAGTTATCTTAATGGAAGAAACTGTCACACAGAAGATCTCTTATCCACCCATGAAGAGCATGTGTTTAAGACTCTTTCCCAGAGTGGTTGGTCAAGATGATTGCTCAATGTTCCTTTCGGTTATGTGATTCTGGAAAGTCAAATTGAAGCTGAACAGAGAACGCAACTGGTAGAAATAAAATTACTGCTTTTCTAGAGACAGTGTAGATGGGAAAGAGGAAATAGCAAGTCTATGATTCATGATACTAAAAGTGAAGAAAAGGTAGGTTTTCTTTGTTGCTCTGAAACAAACAAAAAAGTATGTAGGACGGAGCCTGTGGCTCAGTGGGTAGGGCACCAGCCCCATATACCGAGGGTGGTGGATTTGAACCCAGCCCTGGCCAAACTGCAACAAAAAATAGCCAGGCATTATAGCGGGCACCTGTTGTCCCAGCTACTCAGGAGGCTGAGGCAAGAGAATCACCTCAGCCTAGGGGTTGGAGGTTGCTGTGAGCTGTGATGCCATGAGACTCTACCGAGGACAACAAAATAAAACTCTGTCTAAAAAAAAAGTATGTAAACCTAGTGTTTAAATGTTAATTTCATACAGTACATCTAATATTTATAGCAAGAATTTGATGGAAGCATCAGATTGAAAAAAAAAAAAAATTCCTTCCTATTGCAACGTGCTTATAAAGCACTTTCTTTTAAAATATTTCATTATGACAGCATTGTTTCATGGTCACTACAGTAAATAACGTTAGGGTATTCTTTGCAGAAATGTAAATATGCCTTGCTAGAGACAGTTGGATATTCTCTTTGTAAGCATGTTGCAATAGACCCTTGGATATCCTCTTTTTCAGCGTATTTGTGTATTTCATGTGTGGCCTAAAACGAGTCTCCTTCTTTCAATGTGGCATCCCCTATTAAGCCATATGTGTGGAGGAAGGGTCTCTCTCAGTAAATATTTACAATTACTTCTAGTTCACTATGCAGGTTAAGGGATAGTTGGAGCAGGGGTATGAGACCTATCAGTTAGTTTTGGCTCTTCTAGATGCTGACTGTGACACATTTACCTTATCTCTAGATGATTATGTTCAGTGCCGGGTATTTCATTTCATTAAGGGTATCAAAAATAAGTGAAATTTATTCAGGAAGCGAGACTGAGATGACAACAGATCTAACAACCATGCTATAAAAAAGTATATTGAAATATGCAAATTAATTAATTAATGCCTTTCTTTGTTCCAAAAAGTTATTTTAAACTGCTGACATAAACGCATACAGTGCAATGGGATAAAAATAGCTAAATTAGTTGAGGCAAAGAGGAAATAATAAAACAGGGATTCATAAATGAATCACAATTGCACTAACATTTGAAGTAAGGAAGCTCTAAGACCAGGATAACACATCATCAATTGCTTCCATTACTTTGAACTTTACTTTCTAACTTTCTGACTCACTTGCCCAACTGCTCCTCAGCTATAACCTTTGACCCCAGTGAGACATCCATTCTTTTATCCTACAACTTGCAGCCCATCAGCCTTGTCTCTTTGTGCCCTGTTTTCTAGCTTAGACCTTGTGGGTTTTATTATAATTGCTTACCCCTTTCTCTGTCAGTTACACTCTCAAGCACACCAAAACCTTGGAGAAACCACAGTATTTGTCCTTCCTTAGACTGCAAAGGCATTTCACAACCACATTACCAGCCACCCTTGAAATCAATGAGAGTTGAATCTGGTATAATTTATTTATTTCTTCAATATTACAGCTTAAGGATTTCGTACACTGTACCTACTCATCTTTTATTATAATTCTCTCTCTTTCCCCCTAATCAATTTTAATTTATTTATATTTCAACTTAAGTAATCCTAATTTCCTTATCTTCCTACTATCCTATCTGCAAAGCTACCTGCTCTGAAATTTCTTTGTATCCCTTTTCTTCTTGTAAAGATGAAAGAATGGACCATCCTACAATTAAAGTCTGTTCTTTTTTTTCATGTGTGCTGTGGGTTTCATTTCTTCTATCAACTGGAAGAATTCATGACTATGATTATAATTTCATTCTAGTACATCATAAATCTATCTTTTCCTATAGGATAGTTCCATCAATATAAAACCAGGATTAGTGCCTCACACACTGTTTAAAAAATCTTCCACTAATGCACACTTATAGGATAGAGCATAGGGTTAAAAGTGCTAGGCCCTAGGAACAGAGTGATTTAGGAGAAAGCCAAGCGTCACTGCTGACCCTGAGTACTGAAAACAATACTCATTAGACACAGTATGCTGCCCCAACCCTAAGTCATATATTAGCAGCAATAAGATTAAGGGAAGACAGAAGTGCAGAAAATGGTATGAGTTTGGAGTTCAATCATGAAGGTAAAGATAAACTCCTTGTATTGTAACCTTTACTCTCTCTTGAAGCTTTCTCCTGTGCTGTATTTTCTCATGCCCAAGATTTCTAAGGCTGTGAGGAACATAGGGAGGGGCCGCACCCTTGTCTCTCCATGCTGAGGGCTTGCTGGTGTTGGTCTCCTAGGGTCCCTCAGTTCAATGCAAATGGACTGAGATGGTGTTATTTATTTGCATGGAGTCACACGGACACAACACACCTTTTCCAGGACTGGAATCCAGTTCAGTGGATTCTCTAAAGAAAGACACATACTTCTTTAGCTCTAACTCAAGTGTCACCTCCTCAGTCCAGATTTTGTTTTCAACACCATTTTCAAAATCACTAAGAGTCTCTTATGTTAACAAGTTCAATAAACACTTCTTTTTTCTGTCATCTCATTTAATGTCACCAAAAAATGGCATATTTCCACTCACTGTGTTTTAGAAAGTGTTAATAATGCCTATGCTATATGATTTTTAAACATTCCCCCCTTTCTCACAGCTGATCATTCTCAGTTTCTTTAGCTGGCTTTGCTCTCTACTCAACTCTTCTACTTTGATATTGTCCAATGCTCAAATTTGGATCCTCACTTGCCTTTCTCCACAAGCTTTCACTAAGAGATTATATTCATATTCATGCCTTCAAATGCCTTCTATATTGTGATGACACAAATTTATATCTCCAGCATATATATTACCATGAACTGCAGTTGTAAGTTGCCTACCTGATCACTCCATTTTAATATCTCATACCAAAGCAAACTTAATTGATCTAAACTTAAATTCTCCATTCATACCTTTTAAAACTAAATCTTTTTCCTACACCAGTCTATCAGGAAATGGTGCCACTGCAGTCAGGAGTCACATTTTGTTCTACTATTTATCTTCTATTTTAATCGACTTCATTAACAATTCTCACTGATTCCACTCCCAAATTAAATATTTAATTACTTCACAGTCTCCATTGCTAGCATCATAATCTAAGCCACTGTATTGCTTATCATGGCTAGTTAAAAAATCTCTTACCTGTTTCTTTTATTATCACCTTTGTCTCCTCTAACATATTTCCTTATGTAATAATTAGAGTGATTTTTGATAACTGCACATAACTTTCCTGCCTAAAATCCTGTACTTGACTCTGATTTCTATCAGAGTTAATTAACTATTAACTATGCTTTAGATTTTCCATAACTGACATATGTCAAATTATTCTTCCTTTAGATTTTTGGCTATGTCATCCCTATCTTTAATCCTTTCCTACTTTATATTAGATACCACATAGCTTGTTAATTCTCATATGTTTATAACTTCAGTGTAAATTTAATCTCCTTAGAAAAGAGTTTTCAGAACACAGTCTCCAAATCAGACTCCTACTTTTCTATACCTGTTTTCTCTATTGTAGCATTTAATTAGTTCCATTCATAGCACTTATCTCAATCTCTAATTATTTATTTGTGATTAAAGGCTTTTGAAAAAAACAGCTTTCTCATTTTTATTTAATTTCTATGAGCAGAAACCTTGTCTATCTCGTTTACTGCTGTGTTCCTAGAACCTAATAATGTGATTGAAGACCTGAACATGTTGGATGAATGAACAAATGAATGAACACATTGACATGCTTTACAGATCAGGGGAAGATACACTATGTGGTGGTTACAAAGGATCATCAAGTACTGGTTGCGAATGACACAAGGCCTTGATTCCTGCTCATGTTACTGTAATTCTTAACATGATGTTTACTCCAGGATCTTCACTGACAGAGAAGAATCCAAACAAGAGATAAGGGAGACATGAAAAAGCATGAACTAAAACTAGATTTTGAGTTTCTATTTGGAAGTGACATATTCACTTCCATGCACATGCCATTGGCCAAATCGAGTCAAATGGCTATTCCACAATTGAAGTTGATTCTATACATGTTTCTATATAATTCAAACTCAAAGAAGGGGAAAATAGGAATGGCATCTCAGGAGGAAGCTATGAATATGTAAATAGTAACACAATGTCTCGTACAGACCATCCATCAACAGTGGTTTTCCACAGAATGGAGTTAAGAAGGATTCTGAAGTTAGATTTAACTCAGTAAGAGAAAATCTTACATGACAATGAGATAGAGTGGCACAATACCTGTTACATATTTGCAGTCCCTGACATACATGTAATGTTATTGTTGCACATAAATGAAGAATTGTTATGTGGATGAGGACCTAATTGAGATAATATAGCAAATCTCAGTTATTAAAGAGAAAAAATTCAGTTGAGTGTGTTTATTAAAAAGCATTCTATGCATATCATTCACAGTTTTAAAAAATATATAAACTGCTTTGCTTAAAAAGCAAATTTTTAAGTCACTAAGAGTCTTTGCACAGTAGTTACATGTCAAGCTATTGGCAAATCTGTAATTTTCCACTTTGAATGCTAAATGATTCCATAGTTTCTTTTGAATTTAAGAGCATTTGAGCCCATCATAGAGCAGAAAGAATACTGGATACTGGCTGGGAGGTCTGGATTGCAGCATTGCCTTCAAAAGTAATAAGTCTCAATTATGTCATCCACAAAGTGAGAACATTTAAAGCATAAAAGACCTTTGGGGAAATTTGAAATTTTCAAATTTTCAAATTTGAAATTATTTTTCTATCAATTATTTGTTGTTCTCTACTCTCCACAAACTTTTATGCTAAGTTCTAATAGCACCAAATAGGTCCTAAAACTATGAATACATATTCTACCCTCAAAAGTCAACTTAAGGAAAAAGAATATATAAGTTCTAAGAACATATGTACTAAGAAGACCAAAATTGGAATAGTGAATGAGATATTTGAATGAAGAAGCTGCTAGAGATGGCACAAAGAATAGTCTTTGAAAAATGTATAGAGTTTTGTTAGAGGAAGGTAATACAAAAAGAATATTCCAGAAATTATATGACTTTAAACTTTTGGCTTAACATAATATACTAACAATATGTGTTTACTCAAACTGAAATGTTATTTATCAAAAGACAACAAAGAAGTTAAACTCACTAAACTCATAATTCTGGAAAATAAGGAGAAAGGCCATTAGGTGTTTTAAAAGTTTATTTTAAAGGTGGAAAGTGGACGGAATATGATCGAGATATCTGATCAGAACAAAATGCCATCTAAAATATACATAGGTAAGTGTTGTGACAGAGATTAGAGCCATACTTCTCTTAAAGAAGTTCAGGAGAAAGACTGCCTAAAGATTCTACTCTTACCATATAAAGCATGTGGTTGCCACATTTACCTGAGGTGATACTACCTTTGGAAAAGTTATATTTGCAAATGAAAATGTTGATATGTCTGAAAAACTGAAAGTGGTTATTAGAATGTATTCTCTCAACAATAATGTGAAGCATAACATTTTAATGAAATATATGCTGAAAGTTTCAATAGAAAAGACAAATTTAAATATGTATTTTAAAATCAAAAAGGCAACTTATAGAAAGGGGCAATAGGATGTATAGATTCCAAATTATGAAAAACAACAAAAAGAATAACAATAATAAAACTCTCAATGTCAATAAAATAAATATGTAGAATAAAGCCATGATTTCTTTACTAGAGTTATATGTAAAAAAAAGACACAAAGACAGTTAGCGAAACAGAAAAGATTGTCAAAGATACTTATCAAGTTCAAAAACTTGATGAAAGTGAATTTTAATACCAGGCAAAATAAAACAGATGTCAAAAAGTCTTAAATGGAAAAATAAATTTATAATACAAAAAGAGACAGAGAGAGACAGTGTGATAAAATAACAAATTAAATAACATAAGTGATTGCTATAGGACTAATTCCTATCAGTGAACATTTTCACAAAGTGATCCTGAGATGTAAGCCTTATTGAGTTTTAGTTTTCCATTGTTCCTCATAGTATACATCACTAGAGTTAGTATACTTCTGTTGTTTAAATATACATTTTTGAAAATAGAAAATAAAAGATACCCTCTGATTACAAACAAGTAACTTCATCCTGTGGTCATCAGAAGACCCATCAGCTGTTCCAATGTTCTTACGGGGTATGAGTGAGGGTATGTGGCTCACCAAACTGGAACATTCTCAGAGGATTTTCAAACACTATGGATTCTCATTCGTTTTTATACTAACACTAATGATAGATTCACAACTACTATGTGTATTTATGTGTATACCAAATCATATAGTGTTGTTTAATGCCTTGAAATATGTTTTTTATTTAATTTAATTTTAATTTGACTCTGAGTGACTTTGTCTCACTTTGTCGCCCTCGGTAGAGTGCTGTGGTGTCACAGCTCACAATAACCCCAAGTCTTGGGCTCAAGTGACTCTCTCGCCTCAGTCTCCCAAGTGACTGGGACTACAGGCGCCTGCTATAGCACCCAGCTATTTTTAGAGATGGGGTCTCGCTGTGGCTCAGGATAGTCTTGGACTTGTGAGCTCAGGCAATCCACCTGCTTTGGCCTCTCAGCGTGTTAGGATTACAGGCATGAGCCTCCAAGCCCAACCCTGAAATATGTTTTTTAAAAGATTATAAAAATAATAACAAAGGTAAACTGCCAAATTGTCAGTATCATGAGTCATTTTAGCTACATATTCTGATCAAGAAGCAAATAAATCTATATTAAATTAATAAAATTAATTGATTTATAATAGAAGGAGAAAATACTACCTTGATCTTGAACATATATACAAGGAATAATAATAATAATAGTGCCCTTTTAAGAAATGGTTAGGTAAAGAGAAAATTAATGCAGACATTAGAGATGGTTAAAAAAGAATTATGTTTGAAAATCTATGAAAGATGTTACTGCAAAATGTCTTGCTCCAATTCATTTATAGATAATGGAAATTATATATAGAGATAATATATTAATATATAATAAGCTTCCAATTTGTGAAGACCAAAATGAATCGGCGAGTGAAAACAACTTTCTGGGCAGACGGAATGGCTGAGGCAGAGGCCTAGGATAGCTGGTAATATAAGTGATCTTGTGTTCTAAGCATAGTGAAAAAAAGCTAGCTTGTGTGCCTGTTGCATGGAGAGTGAGGAAGAAAGAAAGTGGCAAGGCATGGGGTTGGGAGAGGAGTTTCAGGGTCAACAGCTTAAAGGATCTTTTAGATTAAGATATGGAAAACATTGGAGAATTTTGAATAGCAAACTGTTGTAGTAATGTGAAACAAAAAGAGCGGTTAGGAGGTAATTCAATAGTTGAGAAGGGAAATGACGAGAGAGAGATTGGAGTAATGTGTCAACAGTGAAACAGAAGTGGATAGACCCAAGGTGCATTTTGGAGGCACCTTCAAGAGTAATTTGTGATGGATTAGATGAAGGGTAAAGGATGAGAGAAGGAGAAATCAAGTATGACTGAGGAGAAGAAGGTTTTAGATGGACAGACCTTTTTGGTCTTCATATGTTTATGACATTAATAGATAACAAAACTCCTGACGTTACAGATTTGAAGATATAAATCTAGACTGCAGTGGAGAGATATGGATGGGAAATAAAAAGTCATAGCAGTCATCTAATACATGTTGACAGATGGATTTGTGGATCTCTCTCTTCATGATGAGCACGAATCAGGGAGAGTGCCTTACAACTATTAGAAAAAACAAAACAAAACAAAAAACGCTTGAAAAGCATAGTTAGTCGCTATCGGGTTTGTTGTGTGATAACCGTTCTCTCAGCAGTTTTGACTTTCAGGACTCCTCCACTCTGAGATTCTCTCTGAGAGAATTACACTCACTGGAGCCACAAGCACACAGGAAAGGCTGCATTGCTTTATCATTAGCTGAGTACATCCTTAATTAGAGTAAATCCTGAGTTATGGCTGTGACAAAAGCTGAATTGGACAACCATACTTAAACCATGAGAACCAAACCAAACGTGTTCCAATTTCCTTTACCCCCCCCAAAAAAAATGAGGGGATAGCTGGTGAATATAAGTGATAGTTAACTTGTTTGTTACTTGTTTGTTGTACCTATTGTGGTACAACACAGGTTACTTGTAAGAAATTGAGAGGGGAGGATGGTCAGCCAGAAAACCTCCATAGATGCGTTTATATTCTGCAAACTGCATGGGCTCATGACTTCCCAGGCACTAGTAATAAAACATGCCCTCAGGTAACATTCCAGGCATTGGCCCCTCAGATCAGTAACTCGTCTTCTCTTGGGGGAGAAACCAACAGAGCGTATGAGCAAAGGTCCGGAAATAAAGGGAGAAAATCTGATGAAACTTTTCTGACAGGTAGATATTTTTGTGGTTCCATATTGAAAGAGCTGCAGGAGAATCGGAGATATTAAAACACAGCTGATTTCAAATAAAATGCTAGGAAATACTTTTTTAAAGCAATGTATAATTAACCTGTCAAATTCTTTCCCTCACACATTATTCAGGCAAACAACTTAGCAATATTCTACCAACAACAAATTGTAAACCGCCTGGATGAGAGGACTCCATGCAACTGTACTTTTAATGTTCTACCTGTATTATGCATTTTTTGTTGTGACAAATCCTCAATATATAAGAAATATAAATAGCATTTGTAGTTACATCAGCATAGCTGAAATTACAAGGATTATCAGTCCCTATTCCTCCTTACATATATTTGTTATCATCACTTATGAAGAGAAAACTAACCTTCCTGCAAAAAAAAAAAAGTGCTAAAGATAATGATGCAGAACAAATCTGTGGTGAGCAGGAGTGGGGAAGATGAGCAATAGAAAAGATTTTTCTGGCCAGCAAGAGTTTCTCTTTACATTTGTGACTCTCATTCTTGAGAATCTTAGTAGATACTTTAAAATAAATTCCAAACTATAAATCAACAGATATAAATCTTTCTGGAGCAACAAGTCAGGTGTTGGACAGAATCATATATATGTTAATACTCTCACACAGTGATATTTATTTCAGTAAATATTGTATAATTCTCTAATATAGTGCACACATCTCTTTTTGATGTGACTAAAACACTATTGCCTTTTGGTCTCTTTTCATCTTTCCTTACATGTCTATGTTCCAGGCAAAGTACTGAATATGACTCACAGCTCTGGCCACTCTACTCAATATGCCTTGAGTGTGCTCCCTACGAGTATCTTGTAGCGACATAGCCATCTTTAAGCCCCTTACCATCATGTACTCCATTATATATGGCTACATCCTACTCATTCTTAAAGATTTTGATACTGATGTCATCTCCCGGGGGGAAGCCTCCTTGGACCTCTCCAGTACTCGAGTATGCTTCCTTTGCATGCTGCATTTCCAACAGTTACCCTAAGCCTAACATTATAGAGCTACCTGCAGTTCAATTATCTGTCTCTGTTACTCATCTACTTTAGGTAGGTAACATGTATTCTAGATTTTAACATTTCTAGAACCTGGCAATGTTATTCATGTGCTAGTCACTTAGAAATATTGTTGAATGAATGAATGAACTGAGTCAATCAATAAATGAGTGAGTCATGTTTTCTTTTTCAAAATGATCTTCAACAACCATTTTTTCTAAGCTATTCATCTTAGAAAAATGGTATGGAGAAATCTTATTATATTAAGAAATAATTAAAAGACTCCAGAACAATATCTATATTCACATTCGAAAAATGGACATAAACCTTTCAGATACGTAATTTCAAATATTTATAGAAATAATATTTGATAATATTATTTAGAGAAATCATAAGTAGATCAAAATCTTAGAGTTTATTGTTAACTTGAAGGCAAAGTTTCTTTCTTCATATTATCTGTTTTTTTAATGATAATAGAAAAAAAATCAAAACCTGCCTTTTAAAAAGCCTATTATCTCCTAGATAAAAGTCCTCTCATCAAACAGATGCAGTTATCCAATTGAATTATATGTATTGTTTTAGACAATTACCATTCAACTTGTGAAGCAACTGTCCAACACCTAATCTTCCTGAAAAAAATAAATAATAAAAACTATCTTGTTATATTTTAAACACTGTGAAAAAAGCCAGCATGTGTGTGTGTGACTGTGTATTTTTGTTGTCCTGTGTTTGTTGTGTATTGTCCTGATGATTCTTTTTCCCGCTGTTGGCTTCCAGAATAAGACAGATGATTATTCCTCTAATGGCTTCTCTCTCTTTCTACTTGTATACATACATCCTACAAACACAAGGAGTGAATTTCAGTAAATATTATATATTTGGTTTATATTTGCTTGTCTTCTTCTCTCTGTATTCTCTTCTCCCTACACAAATTTCTTATTTCCCACATGTGTATAATGTTGATGTAAAAATACCTGTTGCTAGTCCCATTTCTATCAGTGACTGGCCAGCTTACTCAACGTTAGTCACTGAACTTTCTGAATCTCAGTGTTTCCATAGTAATAGCCACATTAACAATTGCAAGAAACCATATGAGGACCTAATTATATAAATTCTATTATTGTTACATTTTAGAAATATGCTTTCTTTAGTGACATTGAAACTAATGTTTGGTGCCTGCTCATGTGTCTTCAACAATTGTGCATTTTAGTAGGTAAAAGAGACAGCATATTAGCACCTTCCTTGCTACTAGGTACTTGAAGGCAAAGATGAACTGTTAGGAGTATATGGCTAAGTCATCTTCTATATATCTGCTACCTTTCTGCTCTTAAATATGAGCAGAAATTTAGTGCTTTTTTCAAGCACTTCTGTATCAAGTTCAGGACAGAGAACCTGAGGATATTTACTTGTTTTTTCTTTTTCCACTTAGAATAAGAACGTTTCAGAAAAAGGGTACCTGCCTTTCCAAACGATCATGATTATTCTGTATTCTCCATCATTCCTTGCTCATAGAGGTGTCTCAAAGAAAAAAAAAAAAGAAAAAAGAAATATACAGGTAAAAGTTAATTAAAATAGTTAATTTTTAAAATTTTGGTCAATGAAAAGAAACCAAACCTAGGAAGAAATGTTGGCTGAGTTAAAACTTGCATTTTGTCCATTAGCTGTTTACTGGATAATTCAAGATGACTTTGTTGTTTCAGTTTTGATATGCAGTAAGCACATTAGGAAAAAAAACGTTGGAAATTATGTGAATAGATGTTTTGGCAAAGATGAAATGTTTAATGGCATACTTATCTATAATAGATAATTATAATAATTCTCAAATATACTTGTTATGTGTAGATGTAATCTCAGAAAAGTCTGCATGAAGCAAGCATTCCCAAGTTCTGGCGTGTGTTGTCTTACTTTATGTTTTCCTATGTCTTTCTCTCTGATAAAAATCAAATTGCAAATATTTGTTTTTTTTCTCTTAACTTTTTTTTATTAAATCATAATGTACATTACTGCATTAATGGGATACAATGTGCTGATTTTATATACAATTTAGAACACTTACATCAAACTGGTTAGTATAGCTTTTGCCTCACTTACTTATGTGTTAAGACATTTATACTCCACACTTAATAGAGTTGGCATGTACCCTTATAAATATTGTAAATGTTTGTAGCTGCAACAAAAACAGTTTTTAATGTCCATAAACTTACTAAAGGAAGCATTCTCTTCTTGCCTATGAAGGGGACGGGGAAGTATTTCTAAGTCCAATAGAGTTCATGGGACTCAAGAGGAAACCTTTTATTTCTGAGCTGCCCGAACTTCCAATTTCTTGGGAGACCTTTTAAAAGTGATTCTCAAGTTGATTAAATCAGGTTTTGAGGAATCTATACTTGCAGTTTAGATACTCATCCTCTCTAAATAACCATTATTTAGTCAGCCTTGAAAGTCTGGCTTTTTTTTTCTCTACATATGCCTCATGCTAACTGTGCTAACACCTGTGTTCTCATTACATGAAGGCACAGTGCTGGAGTGACTTAGTTCTGTTCACTATTTTGTATCACTTGTGTCAGGTAAATTTCTAACCAGTAGTTTTCCAGTCACACAAATAGTAACACACAGATCAATAAGCATCATGCAATTTGAATATTGAATTCACCCTTTGAAGTGGCCTTACAAAGCTAGCTCATTGATGTGGGAAGGCTTTAATTGCAGTTGCCATTAAATGAACACAAAATCCAAATGTCAAAAGCTACTTTGCAATTGGGAGAGCAATGAAGTTAAAATATCCATGGTCATCAAAGTGCTGAGTTCAGGAAATTCCAGGAAATCACAGGAGTCCTTTGAAAAGCCAAGAGCAGTTGGGTCAACATTAGCATACACTGTGTGAATAAAGGGCTACTTTTATTCACTGTTATGTTCTATTTTTTTTAAATGTAAGGATATATTTCAATTAAAGTGCCAGGATGATAATGCCTAAGAACATTTGAATGGCTCCTCTAATATGCAAGATTAAAATCAGTTAACAGAGCTAAGTAGGCAGTTTAAGAGTCTAGATTTGAGGCTAGGATGTCAGGGGTGAGGCTATCAAATACATACATAAATCATGAACTTCTGTGTCTGCAGGTTTCATGGCACTGTGGAGCTTAAATCTGTGATAAAAAATGAGCAAAGGAATAATGGCATAATTTAAATTGCTGAGGAGTATAATTTTGAATTCAGGTGGTTAAACTGAAGTGAAAATGGTGGAGGGGGAAAGTATTGGATGATAAAATTCCATCTGAACTTTTAAAATTGATTGTCACTCTGAAGATATTAATACATAAATTGCTTTTTATTACAATCACTTTTCACATAGTGGAAACACAGTAAATATTAGCAAAATTATTTATAATAACAATCACACAACTAATGCTGCTAATATTTATTGGATATTATGACATCTGGGGCTTTATTATAAATGCTTTTTATATACTGACCCATTGAACCCTCACAGAAGCATACAAAGTAAATTTATTACTGGCCACATTTTAGAAATGAAGAAATGTAGTGAATTAAAGCTATAAAGCTATGATGTAATGAAGGTCTGTATAAAGTAGTTTTATTTATTTCTTTTATATTCACTACTTGAAACTCCTACCTTCAGATTTGAACAACTGACTACCATTTGTTTCATAGTAACAGCTTAAATTCTGAGAATATTAACTTTACTTAATCTTTATAGTTACCAGATGCAATTGGGCAACTTTTTAATTTTACAAAATTAATTGGTATTATTTCTTCAGTTTGGTGATGATTTAGTGATAAAATTCTTCCAGAAATTTTAAGGACAACTTCACCTTCTCTTTTATGAATCTGGTTAGTTCAGGAGGATGTGCAACCTCTGTCTACATACTTCTGTGTATAGCAAGAAAGAGGAAAATAACACAGCAGCACAAATACATATTATGTATGTTTAATAAATAAAAGAAGCAACATACGCTCAAGTAGGAGCTAATTGAACTATACCCAATACAGAAGAAAGTGTTGCCAGTTTTCCTAGTGATTAAAAAGTTACAGTGTCTAGGGGCAGCACCTGTGGCTCAAAGGAGTAGGGCGCTGGTCCCATATGCCAGAGGTGGTGGGTTCAAACCCAGCCATGGCCGAAAACTGCAAAAAAAAAAAAAAAAAAAAAAAAGTGCTTTGCCAGTTCTCTAATCCTACCTGTTTCCATTCTTTCCTGGGATGAATACATTCCTGTCTTTGAGTTCCATGTGTTCCCCTGTAACATTAAAATACCGTATATACTCGAGTATAAGCCGAGTATAAGCCAATTGTGCCGGAAAAAACTCGGCTTATACTCGAGTATATAGATACATTTCTTAAGCCCCCTCCCTTAAAAAAAAAGTTACAGTGTCAAAAGTCTGATGATGCTGTATGCTTGTCAGGGTAGTAAGCAGTAATTAATACGTGGGAGTCTCTAGGCTCATTGTGTTCAGAACACAACAGCAAAGCATGGACATATTGCCACCACTTAAAGTAAAGCAGTAAAGCTTGGGAAAATATTTACCTTCAGCTGTGGCCACAGTTTGTACCCAACACTAATTGCTAATATTTGTCATTTCACAGTTTATTGATCAGTCGCTCTTTGTTGCTTATTAAGATATGAGCTGTCAAGTATTTGCCAATACACTCAGTTGTTGAAAGTTAAAAAGGAATTCCTTCAGAAAATTGCAGAAAACGCAGCTCACAATTATAAAGCTGGGTCTCATTATCTGAAAAGTGGGTCTGTGTTTTCCAATGACTTTGTTAGAGTAGAACGGTGGTGGCTGAAGGTAGTCACTGAGATAATTGAAAAGAGCAAGTAAAGTTTTAGCAAGAAAAGGAAGACGTACTAAGAAAGAGAAAAATAGGTTCAGAGTAAGAGCAAGGTATAGGCTTAGCAGGGGTCCTTAAACTGCGGCCCGTGAGCCACACGAGGCGGTGTGATTGTATTTGTTTCTTTCTTTTTTTTTTTTTTTTTTTTTACTTCAAAATAAGATATGTGCAGTGTGCACAGAAATTTGTTCATAGTTTTTTTGTTTTTGTTTTTTTTTTTTAAACTATAGTCCAGCCCTCCAACAGTCTAAGGGACAGTGAACTGACCCCTTGTTTAAAAAGTTTGAGGACCCCTGCACAGTGAATGGGTCCCCATTGTCACAACAAAGAAAAAGCAATGAGGCAAAGGATTTCATATCAATTATTATAGTTAAGAGCAAAATGATTTCTTTCTTTACATTCCCTTCAGGGGCTATATGTTTTAATAATGGACTTAATAGTCTGATATTAAAGACCAGTGGGTTACTCTTTTGGTGCATTTGTTAGGGTTTGTTGAAATGCCAAGACTAGGGGAAGGGGGGGTCTGGTCACTAATATTTTAGCCATGACATAAGTAATATGAGCTCCTTTATGAGGCTTGTCAGGCCTCACACCTGAAGTAAGTGAACTCAGCAAGTTCTATTCCATCTTGGATGGAAATTAAATGGTTCTTAGCTAAGTTCCCTACACCTGGCCTCTGGGTTAATCCATGTCATCAAATAGAAGTCAGCTGACACAGCAAGTTAGTCTCCAATTAAGCCCACTTTTCAGGCTCCTGACAAGGAATAGGTGCTGTAGAATTAAAATGCACAGCTTTGAGTTACCCGATTTTCCAGAATTACAGAAAAGGATGAAAAGATAAAACTCCTTCTCCATCAGTGGGATATGAGTATAAAAAATTAGAATAGAATAATCATAGCTGCAGAACCCTAGGCATTTTAGGGAATGTTTTAGGGGAACTGCTCTCTCAAAACGCAATGATTTAAGGACCAGATAAAAGAAATGTGAGTTAATACCATTGTGTGTAATCTCAAGTTTATTTCTAGTCAGAGTGGAATCTAAGAAATCTGGAAACATTAAGATATATGTGGGGTTTACATCACTAATTGCACAGCCAGAACCAGAAGCCCTTGTTGGCCTGGTAAGGAGATAGCAGTTTTCAGGGTTTGATTTAGAGGTGATGCTACAAGGGGTCTATGTCCAAGATGTTAAGACAGACTACATTTGTTATGAGTTAAAACTTTTCACTTTATTTTATTTTTCAGTTTGAAATTATTTCTTTCAGCATCTCCAGAAAACTTGCCACCATTCAGAAAAGTCATTGAAAAAGTAGTTAGGAATCAAGACCACTGGGCTATGTGGTGAGGTTGATAGCATTTTTGGAAAGAATTTATAAGACCACGAGAAATTACTTCTTAAACTCTTAGACCACAGTGAGAAAGCAATTCTGAGACTCATTGCTATCTGTTGTTCAGGATGTGAGTCTAGCTCTATAGGCCTCTGGAGTAATGCAGAGTTTGAGTAGGCTTTTTGCTGAGTCAACATTCTGAATTTTTCTGAAATAACTAGAAAATGATTCTATATTTAGTTTGCTACCTCTTAGAAATATTGATACCACTTTGGAAAGACTAGGAAGGAACAGAATGAGATCAAGGAAAGGATGGAGAAAAAGAATCTCAGAATTTCTAAAAGTCATAGATAATATGACAGTGAGCTCTGATACCCTGCTTATTAAACTAGGGCACAGTTGGTCTATCCTAGACATTTTTGAGAACCCTCTGTGGAGAGAATTCCATTTCAAGTATGAACGGAGATGACTGTTTGACTTATGTTTTCCTGTCAATGTCACGTTGGACATAACACTGGGTGGCAAATCTTGGTGCCTATAATTAGTGAAGACAAAGGGGATGTACCCACTACTGTCCCTGATTTCAGTCAAGGGACAATTTTCTGGTGAAGCCCTGAGAAGGCTAAGAGGGTGATAGGCTGTGGTTACCCTAAGCAATTCACAGTAGCCCTGGCTTATGCAACCAACGCCCTTAATGAACGTTCTTTCTGCTAGTGGCAGATTGGCAGCCTACAGAGTCACATGGGTTTTCAGAAAATAAGGGAGGAAGAGAAGTAGGCCCTTCTGGTAAGGACTTGAAATTTCTAAGGTGTGAAAGAGCAGTTATGCCTCAGGAATAGCAGATTTTATTACACATTAATGACATATTACATAAAAACAGTGGTTCTTGACCTGGGGCAATTTTACCCCTATGGCGAGTACACTGGGCCACACCTAGAGACATTTTCATCACCCCAACTTGGATTTGGATGCTACTGTCTGTCGTCTGATAGGTAGAGGCCAAGGACGCTGTTAAATATCTTACAAAGCACAGAACAGAACTCTTTATGGACAGTGGAGCTTAGCCTAAGAAACCAATTATAAATATTGCGGTGTTCTTTCAATTGGCTATGAGTGTAGCCAAAAATATGCCCCCCAAATAACTTCCCCATAGTAAAAGGTATGATGATGGAAGCACAGGAGGGAACATATTCTAGAGTTCTTGGATGTATCTTTCAGTTGCCCCAAATGAGAAGAGTATTTCTATCCGCCAATGCAGGCAGCACTATCTCACAAAAAGCATGCTTAGAGGCAATGAGGACTACTCAATGCCTAGAAATTTCATTTTGGAACTGTCCAGTCCATACCTGTACAAATTTCTTGTGGCTTGGATCATTTAACTCAGTATTCCAGGCACATCTCTCTGTTAAGCATTTGACTCTAAAATAACAACTCCTCTCTCAATGGGTGGCTTAATTCTCAGTTACTTTAAATAAGCCACAAATCAGATATTCAGGACAACAGAAAGTTAGCAACCAGTGGATTATCTGTTATCTGGACATTGTTAATCTTTCTCTTACAGGCAATCATCCACAGTGAAAGCAGCCAGTCATTACCCCATTACATAATTTTAGGCAGTTTCCAAAGCAGCTCTTTTAGTATTTTAATGGAAACAGTAAATTAAATCACATATTTGGGGAAAAGTTTTCATATTCTCATATGAATTTTGTAAGCTGCATATTTTCTACTAGATTAAACAATAAGATATTAATCTTACTGAGAAAGATATGCAAGATTTTCTGGGAGCTTACTTAAGAAGCAGAACTAAATTTTGTAGTTTGATGTCTTCATTCTTTTCCTAAAATGTAGGAAAAAAATCATTATATGGTGTGAGTTAAGCAACCATAGTTCTTCAAAGATTTGAGCCAAGGATTTTATAGACCATGCACCTAGAATAAAAAGTTTCTATTTTGAATTTGGTTAATGTGGTGAAAGCTCTTAGTTTTTATAGTGGTTGCATAAATTCATTCATAGCAAGGGAGTGGTTTTGCAACATGTTTGTGGCAGGTGTTTTCAGTTATCTAGAATAAGAAAGGCATCCAATATTCTGTTATCCTCTTCAGGGGACAAAGGATATTTATCAGAACTTTTGTAAATGAGTTAGACACATTTCATCAAGAACAAATTTCCTGAAGATGCTTTTCAAACCATGTACACAGAGTATCTAGAAATGGTGTCAACTGACTTATCTGCCCATATTTTGATGTTTTAGTGGAAACTCTAGATGCAATCACACTTCTGTTTTCAGGTAGGACAAAGGGGCACAAGAGTGAAGTGAGGCTCCATGTGGGACTAAACTGAAGAAAAGCATTCAGAAACTCATTGGTTGGTAGATGCTGTAGGTCTGAGAAATAACACTAAGAGACCTCAGATGTGGCATAAGGAGTTTTAGGCTACTGAAGGCCATTATGTTATTGTAAGTTGGCAGACCACTGAAAAAGGACCATATAATTGAAACCAGAAATGTTGGCGTGGATGTGGAGGAAAGGGCACACTTCTACACTGCTGGTGGGAATGCCTACTAATACGTCCCTTCTGGAAGGATGTTTGGAGAATACTTAGAGACCTAAAAATAGACCTGCCTTTCGATCCTATAATTCCTCTTCTAGGTTTATACCCAGAAGACCAAAA
>CAUYPK010105757.1:0-13796 GCA_963574355.1 Loris lydekkerianus
CCAGATCCATGAGCACAGGCATTTCTGAATATGCAAAAGAGGGTGTGAGATGTGGCAAGGCTGAAACATGGCATTCTGGAGCAGGACTGAAATCCACTGGCAAAGCCTGGCGGGCCTGTGGCTCTTCAGGACCACACCTGCTAAGTAAAATAAGTATGACAGACACACATGTGAGTAAAACGAGTCAAGAGACAGCATGTTCCTGGGGTAAGAGGCGGGTGGCAAGTGGGTGCAAAGACACACGAACCAGACTTGGGCCACCCTCCTCAGGTCACACCTTGAGCCCACCTTCTCCACCTGCCAGCCCCTGACCACAGCATGTCCATGCATCTACATGTTTTTGTCTACAGCACGAGGACAGCCCTGGTTCTTGCTGTTACGAGAGTCCAATAACCAAGGAAGGTACTTAGTTTTGTGTCCAGCACCCAGCAGGAGCCGGATGATACCTGGGGCAGTGTCTTCGCCCTTATACCAGGGGCACAGGCAGGATCAGGGCGGTACTTTCTCAGCAGAGGTGTGCACACATCTGTATTTTCCCTAAAACGATCCTGGCGGGCTTGTCTCCCTTGCTCCTGCCCATGAGGTCAAGAGCAATATGAACAATCACAGAAAGAGCACTCAGTCAGTTCAATGTGGGCCTTAATATGGGGGTGAAAGAGGAGCCCCACTTCTGTAGTCAAAGTGGGCAGCAAGAATGAGGCAAGTGAGGGTACTACTGAGCTCTCCTGCCCTCTGGAGCTCCCAGGTTCTTTCCACCTATCCGTGCTCCAGGAGGACCTCTTTGATGTAATTGGGCTCCTGCCTCGGGGCTCTCTCATCCACCTATGATTTGCAGTGGACAGTGCCAGCCAGGGACATGAGGGGCCTGCACCTGGAAGTTCTGTGAAGCAGACCCTGTCCACATCGTTGGGCTTGCCAGGGCCTCAGTACTTGATTTTCATAGAAAAGCACTGGAGTACATTATCAGCAAGGCCCTTTCCAGTATTCTCCAGATAGTCTGAACTATCAAATAAATTTTACTGTTTAAAACATAACTGTGTATACTAGACTAAGAAGAAGAAGAAAAAATAAAACCCTTAGAAGAACCACAAGGGAATCAAGTGGTCCTTTTGGGTATCACATAGCCAACTTGTTTTTTGTTTGTTTGTTTTTGAGATAGAGTATTACTCTATTACACTCAGGTTGCAGTGCAGTGGTGTAATCGCAGCTCATCATCACCTCAAATTCCTGGGCTCAAGTGATCCTCTTGCCTCAGCCTCCTAAGTAGCTGGAATTACAGGCATGTGTCACCATGCCTACTTAATGTTTTTTTTGTTTGTTTTTTGGTGGGTTTTTTTTTTTTTTTTTTTTTTTTGTGGGGACAGGGTCTTGCTATGTGGCCCAGGCTGATCTTGACCTCCTGGCCTCAAGTGATTCTTGTGCCTTGGCTTCCCAAAGTGCTGGGATTGCAGGTATACCTGGCCAACTTTTGTCACTACCATATTTTTCTTAGCACACCAGGTTAAATATTATAGATTTTGGTCAAATTCACAGAATGAGAACAACTGCATTTTTACTACGGAGTCATCTTCTATTTACAAACACCCACTTGTAAACTTTACAAGTCAGACAATCAACTGCTGAGCTCCTTTAAAAAACAAAAATATAAAATCTAGCAAGGTGCCCTGCGAACAGCCACCACAGGACAACCCGCTTCCAAGAGAGAACAGGGGCAGCCCCTGCCTTTCACTTACAAAGAGCTGCCCTCCAAGGGAGGCTTCTGTAGCTGTGAGAGTAACTGAAGACAACTGGGTAAAGTCACAAAATCTGTGAATTCCAAGCAGAAAGGGGAAGTTATAAAGAAAATGCAGCAGCTTGGAGGAGCTGATCACAGGGACAGGCTTCTGGACAAAAGGTGACACGAGTTAATATAGGCCAATGTGTAGGATACCCAGCTCCACCTGTATTACAAACATCCTTCAATTAGACCTCAGCATCATGTGGCTCACAGAAGCCCCGCCCTCTCCTAAAGCCAGCAGTAGTGAGTGCACAGGGGCTCCAGCAGGAGGCAGGTACCCACAGCCTTGCTCCCACACAGGGTGCCCCTCTGAACAGCCTCACGCCTGCCCCTGGGGAACAGACACTAAAATGGGGTAGAGAAAAGGAACATTTGGGACATATGGATAGGACCTAAAAATGAGAGCGTGCCATATGTTGAAACACAGGCAGAAACACGCTAAAATTTCACACTCACTCCTAGACCTTTGGGGTTCATGTTTCTTTATTCCAAAACTTAAGTCCCCCACTTGAATAACTCTGCACTTAGGAAGGGGTGTTCTTCATGCGCTGTTGAAGGCTGAAGCAGAGCCAGAAAAACTTAAGCAGCAGCCCACATGCTAGGTACTGGGAAATACTCTGCCAGCCAGTCAGTCCTTCCCAGCCCGGCCAAGGCGCAGGGCAGAACGGGTCTCCTGCCTCCCACAGTGAACTGCACGCCTGCTTCTCCTTAGGTCCTAAGGCCGCGGATGCCCCTCTCACTTCCCACGGTCTCTTCTGGTTTTTCCTTCATTAGTAATCTTTTTGAACAATCTGTCTTTATATTCTAAGTATCCTCCCACTAATCTGTTGTGATGTATTTTGTATTTCCAGTTCTAAGTATGTGGAAACTTATGATATACAAAAACAAATCCACGTTTATTTTGGAGTGGCTGGCACCACCACGAATATCAAAGTTTCCATGTGACGTAGGCAACACATTTGACAGGCCACTTCTATTGCAAACAATCTCCTGAGACGGAATTTTAACAAATTCTAAATTATGACACGTTATATTTAATTCATATTCCTACAGCAGTAGATTATACAACAGAGACAGAAAAAGCAAACTAGAAGTTTTAAATCCTGAGGTCCCACTGAGTCCCTGTCTTAAAATGGTGAAGAGATGATAAACAATTTAAAACAGAATTAACTTTTTTTTTTTTATGTGACATACAAACTTTTCAAGGGGAATGGTTTGGCTCTGTACTGTTTTTAAATGGAAGAGGTTCCTTAGAGAGTAACTAGCTTAGAAAGCATGTTTGAATGACGTGCGGGATGACTGACAGGAATTTTCTTATTCCTGAAGAACATTCAACTCAGGAAAATAAACAACTTCTAAAACAAACGTACCATAAAGGATTGCCCCTCTTTTTATATGACTTATAGAATACAGGGAGCATCCCAACCACTAAAGAGCCAGGAACCACAAATTCTGAAAGTTACTGTAAATCTCCTCCCCATCATATGTCAGATCTGGTACCCTACAGAATAAACCCTGATATTCTCTAGACCAGTGGTTCTCAACCTTCCTAATTGCTGTTTTGTTACAAACAGAACAAAGGGGTTGAGACCCACAGGTTGACAGCTAGTATAGATAACAGAGAGAAGTCATCTAGTAACTCGATCTTGATTACCCACGTTCATAAACACTGGGAAAACAAACACTAATATTAACTGTAATTATTTCTGAGTGACAGAGTCACAGGGATTTCCTTTTTAAGCTTCTCAATTTTTAAAACAAGGATGCATGTCTTTTAAGAGCAGAAATGATCAAGAAACACCTCTATAAAATACTGGCATTCAGAGATTATAATTCTGAGGAATATCTGTAGAAACCTGTGTTGCACAAAGAAATTAGATGACAAAAATGGCCGAAATATTATACAGTGGTCTTAACACGTGTGCTGTCAGGACTGCTGCCAAAATAAATATCAATGTACAGAAAGGGAGTATGTTTCTCATTCAGCTTCTGAATTATTTTATCGTAATTAATGGCTCCTGCTCACCTCAACATTAAAGAACCAGGCAAAGTTATTAATAAGTGAATCTCTTGGGGCCAGGGAGAAACCAGGACCCACTGAAGTAGCCATTTGTCCCCTGGCATTTGAGCAGCTATGGCAAGGACAACAAATAACTGAAACAGCTGTGAGGGCGGGGCCCCCAACATCAATGCCAAGCACGGGCTGTCCCTCTCACCCTCAGCTGAAGCCTGTCCCTCTCACCCTCAGCTGAAGCCTGTTCCCCAGACTGAAGTAGCAGAGGCTGAAGTCAGGCCAAGCTGGGCTTGAATTTCAACCCCACCACTTACTGCATGTTCTTGGGTACCTCGCTTAACTTCAAAGTCTCAATATTTTCAAGTGAAAAAAATGAGGCTATTATTATTTCCCTCTTAGGGTTACCATGAAGATTACATAAAAACAGCTAGCACAGAATCCGGCACAAATTAGGCACTCAAGGAGAAATAATCACTGTTGCCCATTCATGGGAAAAATGCATGTGAAATCAGTTTGGGGGACTTGGTTTGGATTTTTCTGCCACATGAGTTTTTGTTTGGCTAAAGGGTGAGGGCCCCACACTTCTCATCAGGGAGGGTGGGCTGCAGGGATGCTGGCTGGGAGGCCACAATCAAGCAAGCTCACACAATGGGGGGGAGGGGATAGTTCCTCCCTGGGGCTGTTTCTTCCTGTCTCTTGTAGCCTCTTCCAAGCATTATTCTGTGGATATTAACTGTGTCCAAAGTTATCCATCTGCAAGGAACAGGGTGTATGTGTGGGTTTGGGTGTGTGTGCACGCACACAAGTCAGCTAGAGGTCACAGATCTTTCCCACACATTCAGAAGGCCAAAGTCATGAAAGGGACATGAAAGAATCCAAAAGTGGACAGGAGGTAAGGGTCAGTCTTCAAGACAAAAAACAGACTGAAAGCTTAGCCGAGGTCCCTACATAGCTGCCTCAGAAATGCCAGATCTCGGCCATGGACCCCAAGTAAGATTATTTTTGCAGGTACCCCAAGTGAAATTCACTGAAACAAAGGAAGTATAACTAAAATCTGAATTGTATGTCTCCTGAGTTAGAGATTCACACCTGAAGCATCTGACTCAATGTTTCCACCGAATGTCCTGCCCTTACCTCAGACTCTAGTGGGTCTTGTCCTTGCCCCCTGGTTTCTCTTCCTGCTCCCCTAATTCTCTCTGTTGCTCTTCTGGCCATTCAGGCTCGAAACCCTAAGTCACTCATGACTAATACTCCTATGTGTCCCACATCCAGTCCACACAGCGTCCCAGAGGGCTTTCCTTCAAAATCCTCCCCCACTCACCTTCCATTCCCACAGCTGAGCCCAGGGCTTGGGAAGTCACTGTCAGGTCACTCTGCAGCCACATCCACAGTCTCCCTCAGCCAGGCTCGCCCTCCTCCAGCCTCGTCCTCAAGAGGAGGACCAGGACACCTTCTGGACAGTCATCTCCCCAACCAGCCATGCAGAAACCTCTGGGGGTTCCCGTCTGAGTCGGAATCAGGCCTACCACCCCAGGCCAGGCCAGCAGGGCCCAACCCCGTCACAGGGAGCGGTGGCTGGCTCTCTAAGGTCCTTCCATATGCCCAAGATTTCAGCTTCTACATCCGTGGTTTTCAACTGGTGTGCCATGAACATTTTTAAAGACTGCTAAATCTAATCATTTTCAAAAGACGTTCAAAGCACAGTAAGCATATTGTCTTTTTACTCCTTGTTTTGATCAATATAACTTAAGGTGCTGCGGAAGTTTAACTGTAAGTTCAAGTGTCCCATGAGATAAAAAAAGGTTGAAAAACACTGCTCCACATTTCCCCTTGCACTCTCCCTCTCTCAAGGGAAACCTACCTCCCCTTGCCAAGTCCTGACCCAGCCCAGAATATTCTTTACATGAACCACTTCATTCCAGTCTCAAAAATTTTATGAGACAAGGGTTACTTATCCCATCATATAGATGATGCACCTGAGGCTCTGGGAGTTCAACAGCTTTTCCAAACTCACTCCACTAAGCAGGTGAAGAAGCCTGGATGTGAGTGCAGGTGTTAGGTGACCCAGGGGACTCTCTCCCCCTGCCCCCACCACCCCTGACCACCACACTGTGCTGTTCGGAAGGCACAAGTGCCCAGCTGCAAAACTCCAGCCAGTTGCCAATAGGATGTGAAGGGACAACGCCACGTCTGAATGAGGACTATTTTGTGCTAGTATTATTTTCCCAATTATATTACAAACGCAAGCGTCAAAAAGATAGAAGCTACTAAACCTTATCTTTCCTTCATGTCCCAACCAGATGAAGCAACACCAGATCACGCTCCCACTTCTGATCGGAACATGACCCCATTATGCTGTGGGGCTCCCTACATAATTTCTGTTTCCTTATTTCAAAGCCTTTCCTTCTTGTTTTCAAAGGTCGCTCAGCAGGGAATGCAGTGGCTCAGAAGGGATTTCCAAGGGACAGAGAGAAGAAGGGATGAGTCAAACTTGGACTCAGCCTCCACAGTCACCAGAGGCTAATGCATTTGTTACCTACGTGTCCTTTGAGATCTCCACATTTCTGCTCTTGTTCAGACTCATAAAGACATTCATCTCAGTGACAAAGGCACAATCCTATTATGCCTAAATGACAATTCCCGAGTTCCCTGCAACAACGAGGGTGAGCACTCAGGACTTCTGTTCTTACCATCCCTCTCCCCACCTCTGTTAACAGATTAACTGCCATGTGAATTATATTTAACTTCTTCTAGTTTTGAGCCTGGGGCCTTACAAAGCACATATAACTTATACGTCTCTTGACCTAAAAAATACCATGACCCCAAGAAAAAATATTTTTTTTCCTAGTGTGGCAGTCAATGTGTTAAACCAAACAGTGCAGGGATTTTGTTTAACACTTGCATGCTGAGGAAATGGAGGGAATGCAATGAATAATCGGAGAAGTTCTGGATCAAGTACAGCTGGAAGCATTATGATGAAGATGATGTTTCAGTACCTTAACACTTGGTTGCATTCCACAAAGACATGCATCAAAACCAGGAAATTTAAATCAATACATTACCATGATGTAACCTTTGGACCCCATTCCAGTTTTTCTGGTTAGTCCCTAGGTTTTTTTAAGCACTAAAATGGAGAACTTGGTATCCTTCTGACCCTGGGACAAAGGCCTACTGCTAAAGCCAGTCAATCTGGTATAGGAGAAGAATTCATGGATCAGCTGCAGTCCCCTCTGGGTCTTGTACCTGTGACCAAGAGGGCCACACAGCTCCCTCAGGCTTAACGTTCTCATCTGTAATTAGTAACACTACCAAGGCTGGCCTGGGGTCGTGTTGCAGATTTTTTATATGAACCACCAATGTGTTCATAAATTTTTGTACCATGTACCTAAAAGCATCTTATTTGACTCTTTTACTAGCCTATACCTTGCGATCTAAGTGAATTCGGCACGCTTAGCGTGAATGCAGGCTCAAGACTCCCCCCCCCCCCAATCCACCAGTCTGAAGCTCTGGAATTCTTCCTAGACAGAATTCTGGAGTCTTAACTTTTTTTTTATTTTCAGTCAGCCAATTCAAATGCTATGGGATCCTTACTATTGATATAAAAAAATGCATGTAAGTATGATCTACTTGGTAAATTGCAAAGTGCTATATACATTGCAAGCTATTGCTCTTATTCCATTTATTTATGCAGGTTAACCCTGCAGGCATTTAGCTACCCTGGGCAGAGCTGTCTTCTCCTGTTCCAGTTTATGGCCCTGACAGCCCACTCCCTGCCTGCTACTTCTTGTACCCAGCACACTGAATTAAAAGGAGAAACTTCCGGGCCAGTCTTCAGATCAATGACCAAGTATGGCTAAAGTACAAGTAGTAAGTCTTTTTTTGGGAAACACAGGTGTGCTTTAAAATGCGAGAAATGTAAAAGGCATCCACAGCCCCAACAGTCTTAAGTGGATGTAGGAAAGAAAGAGGCTTGCTCCCGGGTGCAGCACGCGGAGCCCACTGTGGGCATTCTTCCCCAGGGAGGAGCGTGCCAGCCATGCTCTCTGTCACAGAACACATTATGTGGGTTAAGTGGTGTCCTCAATGGCTAAGAAACGTTTAAACCTAGGCAGATACTTACTTTTGACATAAATGAGAAATTCATTTACTAGTCCCTTTACAATTCTAAAATCAGACTTTGAAAGGTGTAAATGTAACTGAAGAATGCAACGTAAGCTGCTCTCTTCTCTCTAACAAAGGCATAATTACTTCTCTTTATGCTGTACTTCCATCACTCAAGCCTGCCTGTAGTGGGTCCCCACACTAGCCTGGATCCTTCTTGGCCAACTGTCCCAAGTCCCTTCTTTAGAGTTTCATGATCCCTTGTCCCACCCAAGGCTCTTCTGAGTGGAAACTTGGCAAAAGCAGACAGAAAATCCACCATCCATTATGCCCCACAAGTTGAGGGAGCAGGCAATAGTTAATCCCGGCATGAAAGGTAAGCACCCTGCTAAATGTCATGTCATCCCCAAAGACACAAGCCAGTGGGAAACTAGTCAATACCCCCCCTCCCAATCCCCACTCCTCCAACTCTGCCCACCCCTTTCTGTTCACTTTGCTCCCCACTTCCTGTCTGGACTAGTGTGTACTCTTTTCCTGGCCCTCTACCAAACCAGCTCTCCCCAGCACTGCAGGGGACCACAGCATGCCCCTGCTCAAATCACCAGTGGTTTGCAATCACCTGGCCAAGGTACTCAGCTCCCGGGCACGGCTGACAGTGGCCTCCACATTTGGTCCCTACTTGTCACTCAGCCTCACCATCTACTTCCCCTGTGAACTCCACTCTGGCAACACTTCCCCCTTTCTAAGACATTGCAGCCACACAGTTCCCGAGCCTGTGCAGGACAAACAAACCCCATAAGGACAGGGATCTGTCCGCGGTGACCTCCAGGACAGACGATGGCTGACACTTGGGCAGGCTCCATACATATGGCTTTCATGAATGACGACCTCTTCCTTGCCCGTGGGCCTCCCAGCCATCCTATAGGCTCCTGGGTCTAAGGCCCCCTGTGGACGTGGGTGCCCTCTGTCCTCTGCCCCTACTGGACCCTATCGTAACAATCATCCTCTTGTGTACTTAAAAAAGCAGGAAATCTTTCCTCCTTCTCAAAAAAAGCATCTTTAAAAGCAGGGTATAAGCTTTTACATTTCTTTATCAGGTATAGTAAAATTTTTAGCTTTTTGTTGTGGTGTTTGTTTTGAATTGATTTTTTTTGAAATAAATTTCCTTTTTTCTTTTTTGAGACAGAGTGTTATTCTGTGCCCAGGATAGAGTGCCATAGCATCATAGCTCACAGCAACCTCAAACTCTTGGGTTTTAGCAATCCTCTTGCCTCAGCCTCCCAAGTAGCTGGGACTACAGGTATGTGCCACCCTGCCCTGCTAGTTTTTCCTATTTCTGGTACAGGTGGGTTCTCACTCTTGCTCAGGCTGGCCTTGAACTGGTGAGCTCAACCAATCCACTTGCCTGGTCTCCCAGACTGCTAGCATTACATGTGAGCCACCGCACCCTGCCTGAAATAAACTTCTTAAAAACTGAAGTATAATCCCTACAGAAGCAAGTGGACAGCTCGGTGTACTCTGGCAAAGTAGGCGAGCCCAGAAAGCTGCCTGCCAAGTCCCTAGGCAGAACATCACCAACAGGTTAAGCACTCATACCTTCCTTCTCACGGGCTCCACCTCCCCCCACACCCCATTCCTCGTACTCTTGACTCTAACAGCAAGGATTATTTTTAACCGTTTTCAACTATATAACAGAGTCACATTCTTTTGTGTCTCTGATTCATCCAATTTCAAAGTCGATCCTAGAACAGAAATGCCTGTAAGAACACTGTAGGTTTCACCTATCAGGGCCACCCCTTCCCCACAGAAAACCATCAGCTCAAGCCGATGCAAAGGCTGTTTTGCAGGCTGTAACATGAGGGAGCCCCTCTCAGCAGCCTCGGTTCACTGAGGTCTGGCCTGGAACCACAGTGGCAGGAACGTGGGTGCTTATCACTAATAGGCTTCTAACTGGCCTTAGCTATGGTCACACTGGGACAAATGCCAGAGGCACAAGCCCTGGGGCAGGTCATGTCTGGAGATACCCAGGGGGGTGGTGGGCAACCAGCAGGGGTGTCCCTGAACAAGCCCCCCCAAGAGACGATCAGGTTATAAAACAGTAGTGGAACTTTGGGGACCTAACTTAACTATGGAAAAGAGAATTAACCTTTGGGGCTTTGGAGGGCTCCAGCTGGTATCAAAAAGTGGTAATAAAAACTGTTCCTTCAGCAGCTTGAAGGAAAATCTTTGAAAAATACCTCCCAGAGAGCAGCTTCCCAGTCTCAAAAGATGTAACGTAGTGCTTTTCCAACAACTAACGGCAGGATTTTCTAAGGCGGGTTGCAATTTCAAGGCCAGACCGTAGCCCACGACCACTCACTGTAGAGCTCAGAGCTGAGCAGTCCAAGCCTTCAAAACATCAGCTTGATCCTGTCAGCAGAACAGTTCTGACAGTTTGCTCCTTGTTATCTGTGGGAAAGTTCTCTTGGACTACTCATGATCGTTAAGTCGAATACGAGAGGAGATCGGCATGTTTTGTGTGTGTGAAAACAAGGGCTTGTGTTCCTTTGTTCAATTACAAATTATTGGAGAAAAAGAAGAAAGGTGAATGTTTTCCTAGGAGGGAGGTCTTTTTGTCAAAGTTACTCTTTTCTTCCAAGGTCTTACAAATTATGGTACGTGACAAAACTTAGTTCACTACCAACTTGAGCACAGCCAATGGAGACAGGAAAGCAGAAGACATTATGCGTTGTGGTGATCTGCATCTGGAGATGCAGACACACACTTATAACACTATCACTTTACCAGGGCAGTCTGGTGCCATTTTATAACCAGGTATCTACCACAGAGATCTTACCATGGATTTAGGAATTATGTAGACTCCCACAGTGGTAAAAATTACAAATGTACATGATACTCTATCAGAGGTCCTCAAACTTTTTAAACAGGGGACAGTTCACTGTCTGTCAGACCGTTGGAGGGCCGGACTATAGTTAAAAAAAAAAAAAAACAACTATGAACAAATTCCTATGCACACTGCACATCTTATTTTGAAGTAAAAAAACAAAACAGGAACAAATACAGTCACACCGCCGCACGTGGCCCACGGGCCATAGTTTGAGGACCCCTGCTTATTATTAGAAGGTCAATATAAGTGGTCTACGTTTTGATGTTATTTTCACTAATACATGGCAGATGATTTCTGCTGGCTACCCGTCTGGTCTAAAATTATACTATAATTCTGATGGTATGCTGAGAAAAATAATAAATAGAAAGCCACGAACACTTTAGCTCCCATCTTTTTAGCAAAAGAAACCAGTGGTGGCAGGAAGGGCTACAGAAAGTTTTCTTACATTCTTTCTTAAGATGGTGCCACATCTACAAGTTTTGTACCTAAGACAGATTATGGAGAAAGAAGCCACTGCATGAGGGTAAGTGCCTATCAAGGAACCTTTCTATTTGATACTCCTAAGACAGGCAATGGAAAACTCATGCTAACAAGGTCCCTCTTTGCCCAACAAAAGCAAGCCCTCAGGTAAGCATGATTAATACACTAAAATAAAAAAAGACACACTAAACACGGAGGCACTCTTGCCTGGTAACAGGGACACTCATCTCCAAGGGCCTTTGGGCTATGAAAAGCAACTGCTATTAATACATATGGGTGCTCAAAACGTAATTTTATCTTTATTTTTACATGATATAATGCTTACTACAAATGTTTCCCAGAACCCTGTGCTTGAACTGAAACCAAAGCATGCAGCAGAGCTGTTGCCTTACAGAAGAGGATCAGACTGCCTTAACGCAGCCCCAGAGGGCACAGTAGGAGCCAAGGGAGGAAGTTAAAGAAATGTTAAAGTCTGATTCTATTTAAGGAAGAGCTTTCTAACAATCTGTGTTCTCCAAAAATGGAATTGGCCGACTGTGGAAGTCGACATGTCCCAGAAGTGTTCCAGCAGCGTGAGAGGCCCATCTGTCAGGGACGGGACGGGGTGGCAGGCCCAGCACCTGGGAGTACGTGAGTTCCCGGAACTGATCACCACTGGAGACAGAACTAAACACCCTGGGTGGAAGAGTCATAGCTTCAGTGTGTGGCTTTGTCTCTTTTCCTTCTACAAAACTGAAGAAGAAAAATTACAAGTTATTCTAGAAGATTTCCAGATAACCCAGAGTGCTTACTTTGCCTTATTCTATTTCCCAATTTCTGGGCATTTCATTCGTTACAAGAATCTTGAGAATACAAAACAAACAAAAACAGAAGACAAAACAAGTCAATAAGGTTTAATATCACTCAAAAGTAGGTCCTTTCATGAGAGCTGAAATTTGAAATATAAATAAAATTAAGCTCAGAGCAAAGTATATATCTATTCAATCTACTTTTTTTTTTAACCTACAGTTAATTAAGAGTTCTAAACATAAGACACAGCATTTCTTTCAAATGACATGCTTACGAGGACGAAAAGATAAAAGGGACAGAGTTTAGTGAAGAAAAGACCATATGACTAATGAAGAATGGAATTTCTCCATCAGGCCCCAACCCAAATCCATGATAGCCAGTGAACTGGTATGATTCATATGAAGTCCTGTGTCCCATTTCTCTCTCTAAATCATGGGAATAACCTAACCCATAACACAAAAATACTATCCAATAAATGAAAACTTTAAGTGATTTTGAAGAGAGAGTTTAGACTTCTCAAGATTGCATATCAGATGAACATTCTGTAACACCCACCCCATCTGGCATATACCTGCCAGTTTTCCCTGCCAGTATTCCTCACCCTCGCCCCTAAAATAATTCTCTAAAAAATTCTATTAGACATTTTTTTTAAACCCTCAGTAAATTGTACCCCAGGCAATAATACTGACTTATCGTAACAGCAAACCCTTAAGTGATAATCTGTAGCCTTGGGTACAAACATTATGTTCATAAGGAGGAGATAACAATTTATAAAGTGTCAGATTGGAAGTCATTCTTCAAAAAAAGCTCTTAACAGGCGGCGCCTGTGGCTCAAAGGAGTAGGGTGCCGGCCCCATATGCCAGAGGTGGGGGGTTTAGACCTAGTCCTGGCCAAAAAACTGGAAAAAAAAAAAAAGCTCTTATGATTATTTTCTCAGATAATCTGCAGCAGTAACTACAAGTAAATCTAGTATGCACAGATTTGGACACCGCTAGCTTCCCGTAACTCAAGGGGGTGCTTCCCATGTTCTGGTACCAGGAACAAAAGAGGCCCTCTGGGGCAGAGCCCAGCAATGGTCTGCAACTAGGTAACCTTGGAGGCCTCTGACATCACATAGCTGCCCCCTTAGCTAACAGTGTCCATTTCAGAGAGGGAAAAAATGCTTTTGTTGTTTCCTTCTCTATGCACAAAAACCAAAAGGATAGGATTTTCTAAGAGAGAAATGATCTGATGACGTGACATCAGCTGATCCAGGTTGTTTTTGGAGGTGGTCATGCCACTTCAGCAGCCTCCAAAGTTTTTGCAGAAGGAGACAGGCACCTAGGCAGGGGTCCAAAGCACAAAGAATTGTCCCCTTCCATAAGACCCCAAACTCTGAAATCTCCAGGAAATGGCAAACATCTCATTGCTCCACTGTGATTTTTTAATTCCCAGAGATTTTTAAAACAATTAGGAAGAAGTCAACATTTAAAATGCACTTCTTTATTTTTAAAGCAAACAAACTAGAAAGATGAAGCGCCTCTCCCTGCTGCGGGTGGGACACTCACCGAGCGTGTCCTTCAGGTTCTTCACTAGGGAGCCTTTCTTTAGGCTGTTCTTCCGCTCTACGTAGTTGGACGGCACGTAGCCCGTCCTGTTGGCCGCATTCCTCACCCGCCACCACGTCTTGGAGTCGTCCAGCAACCACAGGCGCTCGTTCTTCTTGATGTCCAGTTCCTGGTCCTGCTGGGCAGTGTAGTCCCACTTG
>CAUYPK010105763.1:0-12305 GCA_963574355.1 Loris lydekkerianus
ATCGACTTGTGTTACGTTGGCAAAAGTGCACTGATTCAAATGGCGCTTATTTTGATTAAATTGAATAAATATTCACTGAGATATTACAGTTTAAAGTAGACTCATAAAAACGGACAAAACTTTTGAAATGACCTAATAATATAAGGAAAAATTGCTCCCACAAGAACCAGGTTGCTCAAAAATTAACCCTTGCTATGGGTTGAACTTGAATAACGAGATTATGAATAATAGCAATAAGAAAAAATATATATTTCAAATGTACAGCTCTTCTATAGATCAGAAATACTGTAATAGCCAGAAAAGAAGGTTCAAAAATCAGAATTACTACCTTATCATTGCAAACTGTGCTGCATAATTAAATCAGAGTAAGAAAAGACCAAATCATGTCTTTGGGTTAATTGGGCCACGCAGATTGTCCAGTAATGTGAAGCAGGGAGTTTCTGGGTTTCCTATTCCTACCAGCTGAAGAGAAGAGCCAGGGGAAGTCTAATTACAGTCCTAAAGTCAGAGAGTAAAAAAATTAAATGAGCGTGCGTATGTTGAAGTAAAAATCACTGAACTTAGAATTACACGTGTGTAATACATGAGTCCAAGTCCAGACCAGGCCACTGACTAGTTATTCAGCTTTTACTTCAACTTTGAAGACAGTTCCCATGAAAGGATAGTCTTATAACTTAAATAAAATTATTTCACTTCAAGTGGAAAACAAAGCACAAAGGACTAAGTTGATCTCTACCAATCATGTTCTACTACCTGTTGAGATCATAACCATCCCTCAAATCACAGGCCACATCCCAGTGACACCAAGAAGGTTTTCCTCATTCTTAAGTTCTTCGGTTTCATCAGACCCACATAAGTACATATTGTGCCCTTCTTATAAAATTTACTCTTTTTACCCTTAAAGCTATTTTTGTTCCTGACAATCTTCTCCAAACTTTGAAATACTTAAAGGCAG
The DNA here is from genome assembly GCA_963574355.1 of Loris lydekkerianus. NCBI lineage: Eukaryota > Metazoa > Chordata > Mammalia > Primates > Lorisidae > Loris > Loris lydekkerianus. The sequence continues at coordinate 956 of CAUYPK010105763.1, forward strand.
GATTACATTTCATAATCCTCCACCAACCAAAGAACTAGCAGAATGACCTGATGTTTTAGAATTAGCGTCTAGGTGAGAATAACCTAGAAACAGGAGTGTTCCTTGCATCTAGAAGGGGGTCAGATGTGGTTACATGTGATGTAATTGAATCCTTACTCCACCCCTACAAGGTAAGTACTGTAATACCCACTTACAACAGAGCAAGTGCAGCTCAGAGGAGTCCACGCGGGTACCCAAGATCAAGCAACTGCTAGATGGTCAAGCAAGGATCCAACGCAGATCTTGGCCTCCAAAATTCAAGGGTCCTTCCACCTCATGACTTAAGAAATAAAAGTTACCAAGCACAGGTTTCCAGAAAGATGAACTCTACAGCTACTCTGCAATGGCACCTAAATTATAAATTCCTAAAAAGTAGGAGTATTGTTTTTCCCTTTTTGAATACCACTGATTTTAGGCCATTGTCTTTGGCCACAGGAAGAGATGAGTGAATACCTATTGTCTCCACTGCACTTCCCCATCAGTCGTGGGGACACCTAACATGAAGTGACCCTGTGCAGCAGCCTGTCTGCACCACCTACCCGTGTCTTCCTCTGAGAAGAAAGAATTTGGTTTAGCAGAATGATCATGAGCCCTGGAGTAAGAGACTTGGGATTAAATTCTAGTTACATGACTATGGCTGTGGTATTCAACCTCTTTGACTTTAATGCATATATCAGTAAAATGGGGAGAGTTATAACATTATTTTGAGGTGATTTGGGGGAATAAATGAAAGTATATGAATTTCCTGCTCTGTAGTGGATAGGGAATACATGTGAGTTATTTCTCTGATCCTTTCTTACACAACCACTGCTGGTGACAGCTCCAAAACGGATCTCTTAACTTTTCCAACCTAGCCTGCCTTCCACAGGTAGAATGTTCACTCTGTCTCTTGCCAATAAAGATGCTTTGCTGGTCCAAGTCACAGCTTTGGACTTACAGTCTTCTGTAGACAAATAAGAATACATCAATATTCTTGCAGCACAATTATACCCTGTTCCTCTGGGTTCCAGCTCACCAGAAAGCTCTCCATTAGCAAAGATCTAGGTGGAGAATGGCTGGTTGTTAATGGAAAGCTTTAAATTAGAATGAGTGACTACAGCTTAACAGCACACTCTTGAAAACTTATAAATCCTTGCCTAAGGAGGGATGCTAAAGAAAAAGGAGACCCCTGGCCAGATACACCCAGAAATGAGCTACTCGGCGTTTGTCACTTTTACCTGTTTAACTCAGGGAAGCCTGCTAACCTCTTGAAGCTTCTGTTTCCTAGTTATAACAGAAATAATGAATCCTATATCAACTATCCTGTGAGGATTAAAGGGAATTATAGGAAGTAAATGCCTGCCTTCACATGAGGTTTGCCACATAATAAACAATCCATACATGCTAAATACAAATCTTCTCAAATATACCCGTGTTTTAAATACTCTTGTTTTTCCCCAAAGTTCTATAAACAAAATTTATTAAAATGTTGCCAAGAAAGAAAGCAGTGTAGTGGTTAAAATCATGGATTTTGGTTTTAAACTGTCTGAATTTGAATCCGAAATCCACCATTGCTATGTGACACTAGACACTTGCTTATTTATCCTCCCTTTGTCTCAGTTTATAAAATGGGAATAATCAGGGTACCTATTTAATAAGACTGTTGGCAGGATTAAAGAGAAAATTTATGAAAACATTTATGAGAATACCAGGCATATAATAATTCCCTAGTAAATGCTGACAACCATTATCTCAGGAAGATCCGGATTTATTTATACTTTGCTCGTCATCTGATAAATTAAGTATTAAATGCACTTCTGAAGTCAGCAATAAAAAATGTATTTCTAGTCAACTCTGCATTATTAATAAGTAAAAGTGCAGGGAGGAGAAATAGTTTTTATACCATAAATTATTAATTAGGAGAAACTAATATCTTCATTCTATAGTACTGAAATTGTTTTGCTAGGCTCAAAAATCTAATCTCTAGAAAAACAGACTGAGAAATCCAGATGTTACTGACAAACAAAAGTAACATCTCACACACAGCAATCAATGCTATTTTGAAAAATTATGCAGATTTATTAGAAACAAATGAACAAATCACACACACACAGAGACCCCTCTTCTTAAAAACTAAGTAGCTAAGCTAGAGATTAATTTAACAATTTGTTTAACTGGTTACATGAACCTGATAGTTACTGGCAAATATAACCAACAGACCAGGGTAAAACAATAAATTTGAAAACAACCTAATTCCTACCTTCTTTATGTAGGTAATTTTATAGAAGTTAATTTGTTTATATTTGCATGAACTACATGAATAATAAACTAGGGCATCTAAAATCTCTATAAGGTATCACAGGATAAAAGTACAAAACTGGTCAATAAATATTTAGCTAGGTGCTTAAGTGGCCTGTTACCAGCAAGAAAGGTGCCGCCTGCTCACCTGACTTTTCCAGGTCAGAATCACAGCCCTCAGCTGTGCTGCTTCCTGAAAAGGCACATTCCTGAAAAGGCACAGTGAGAAGCAGTCTAAGAAAACTTATCCTGAATAGTATTCCACGGCATACATATAGCACAATTTACTAACACATTCATGTGTTGAAGAGCACTTGGGTTGACTCTTCATCCTGGAGATATTTATTGACTATTCCTTTGACCTAGTACAGTGTGTTTTACACTTTTATGGCTTGATTCTGATTCCATTTACAAACATAGAGGTGATCACTGTGATTAAATACTACTAATCACAGTCAAAAGCCAGTAACCTTGGTTCTCAAACCAGACCTTACCTCTCCAAGTACTCTCTGTAAAATATGGAATGTATTTCTCGAACAATATTACTTCAGTAAAAATTGGCCTATAATCAAATCGTTATTGATCTCTAATGAATCACAAAAGCATCTCAAAAAAAATTTTTTTTTACCCAATCCCTTCCCCTGCATTTGAATTTGACTTTTTCTCTTATGTGAGCATGCAGTTGGTAATCTACTAGTTTGAATTTCATACTGAGTACATGTGATGCTTGTTTCTCCATTCTGGTGATAATTTCACTGAGGAAAATGTTCTCCAAATCCATCCAGGTTGTCACAAAACATACAAAACCTCCGTCTTTTTATGGCTGAATAGTACTCCACGGCATACAAATAGCACAATTTATTAACCCATTCATGTGTTGAAGGGCACTTGGGTTGACTCTTCATCCTGGCAATTGTGAATTGTGCTGCTATAAACATTCAAGTGCAAATGTCCTTGTGGTAAAATGTCTTTCAAAAAAAAATCTTTGCTTCATTTGGCTATAATTCTAACTCCAAGACTTTTAATTAAATGTAATTGTATCAATATTTGAAAAAAGTTTAGCTTCGAATTTTTAAACAATGGCTAGTTCATCAATATCAGTTATAGGCAGTAGTGGGAGAATCAGAAAATAATTAACTAAGTGGTCTAATTAAAACAACTGTTCATAGATTTAGCTTAATGACCAAAATACAAAATATCACCCTGATCTGACATGTGGTAGAGCTCCGTTATCTCTCTAGAGCAGAGTCAGCAAACTTTTTCTGTGAAAGGCTAGATAGTAGTCTTAGGCTTACAGGCTGCATGGTCTCTGTTACAATTCCTCAAATTATGCTGTTGTAGCACAAAAGCATCTGTAAACAATACTTAAACAAATGAGCATGGCTGTGTTCCAATAAACTTGATTTGTGGACTCTGAAATTAGAATGTCATATAATTTTCACATGTCACAAAGTATCATTCTTCTTCTGCTTTTTCTCAACCATTTAAAGGGGTGAAAAATCATTAGATAAGAAGCTTCAGAGGAACAGGAAGCAGGCTAGATCTGGCTTGGGAGGTGCATTTGCTGACCCCAGCCCACTCTAACCAGAGCACAGGAATGACTTCTCCCTCATAAGTTCTCTCTTATCCTGTGCCTCCAAACCCACAACCCATTCTGGCCAGATCCTGGAGGCTCTCTTCATAATCTTTCCCCTTTCCCTCCACCCTCCACCAAACATATCTTTAATTATACTTTTTAAAATAGTATCAAGGGAGCTGAGAATTAAAAACTTATTCAAAAACCAAACTAATGCATTCAAAAGGAGAGGAGTTGAACAGCTCCATCATTTTTTGTATCCTTTTCTCATTCATTCATTCATGTGACAAAATTTTGGCGAGTGCCTATACACACAGTGCCCTGAGAAGTGTAGGCAATGCAGAGATGAATAAGACACAGTCCTCACCATGAGGAGCCAGAGTCTAGCAGGAAAGACACAAGTCCACTAGGGATTCCATCATACTACACCATGTGCTAGGTTGTAAGAGCTGCCTCAAGAGAGCCCAGGTCAAACGCCCAACTCTTACCTGCCTTGCAAAGGATTCTCCAGCATGGTGCTTGATTTGCATCTCAAAGGCTCCAGATAAAGAGGGAACCAGACCAGCATAAGCAAAACCAGCTGTCATAAGCCCTTGGTTAATAAGCTAGACACAATTTCCTAATTTAAACTTTCTTACACATTTACTTTAATTTGGTTGTGGGATCTCCCCCACTTCCCTGGAATTTGGACCTCATCCCCTGTGTTGGGGTGTTATCTCTGTACCAGTGAAGACACTAGGAAGTAATAACAAAGATGGCCTTTTGTGTTTTATTTGTTTGGAAAAGCCAATGTTTAAAACCTGTAGCTCTTCCAGTGGGAAGGAATCGGAATCCTCCGTCATCCAAAAATACTCACTGGTGGGAAACATTTTTTGATAACCTTTCTGACTTTATCCTGTTACTTCTGATTAAACCCATATGGCATGATGCTAAATAATTCCTCTTCCATCTCAATATTTTATACCTTTGAAATATTTGTAGACTGTTAATATGACTCCCCTGAGTCATTTCTAAGCAAAGCTAGAAATTCATTGCTACTTTAATCATTCCTTGTAAATTATTCCATTATTCCCTTAATAATTTGTATCATTTGTTTTCTCTTCGCTGGATTCATTCTTTAATTCTCGGAATCCTCCTCTTAACTAGGTCCACAGCCAAGACACTCAAACATCAATAACTGTAAAAACAGAATGAATAGGTTTGCTTCTGTTTTTAGAATAAATCCAGTTTCACTGATATTTTCTAGATATTCTCTTTCCCAAATTGAATTTCTGAAAAATATCTGACACTGGCTGTCTTTTGTTCCCTCTTAAATAAAATTTATTTGAATTTAGGATTTCTACTTTTGTTATTCAAATTCTTAGCTATCCAAAAGGTTATGCTCATTTTTTCTTCTCTATTGGTCTCTGTCCTCTTCTAGTTGGTAAATACAAATTATTTTCTGGTCTTCTGAACACTGCTAAAATTGATTTGGCTGTTTTTATTTAACAAAAACATTAGCTTAAATGTGATGCTAAACACAAATTTTAAAGTTTCACCTGTTGATTATGAGACTAATGTTAGAAGGTTAGAGAATTAGATATTAGCCTTTGAAAAATGCACAAAATAATATTTTTTCTCAGACTTCACTTTCCTTCAAGAATTTCATGGATCTTTATAAACTAATTTGAGATAAATGCTACGAATGGACCTAGAATAGCCATGTTCTATTGTGTTTGAAGTTTGTAGCTGAGAATCTTGGATTTCTACACATATTTCATTTTTTGTGCTACTTCTCATCACAAGATAGGGAGTGAGAGCTCTTACTACTAAATGAGGAAGAAGAGAAGTGATCTAACAATCCCTTTCCGCTCCCTCCAGGAACAAGACCTATTTCAGTCTAGAACTGGTCTTAAGGCCTCCCCCCTACCTGAAAAACAAAATTATATATATTTTGTTACTTCCATAGAACTCCAGTGTAGATGTCAAATAAAATTTATAACCCTAAATTACTTCCCACAATGTAATGAGGCACACATTGAGAGTTCACTAAACCTATACAGATGGTGGCTAGCCAAACCAGTGAGGGATATTACAGAAATAATTCCAAATGATGTATTAATATAATGAGAAATCATAAATGGTTCTTATGAAGAGTTTAAAGGAAGTTGAAATTTTGAAATGAAAATATTAAAGAAATTATTGAAATGTTTGTGACTTATACCAAAATAATAGAGACTGGGCTATTTTATGAGACTGATGTGCTGCCTACTGTGCTAAGGAGGCAACTGAGACTAGGCTATTTTAGAGAATGTTAAGGGGTGTTTGAGTATTTGAATCGTTAGTTTGTCTGAGTGCAAAGGATATTGTCTTTGGGGTCAAATTTCTAAGTTTTTCCCTTTATCATTTATATACCTGATAAAAATCAGATGAGACATAATAGAAAAGTAGAATATTAGGCAAAAATTATCAATAAACTAAAGAACCTCAGTGTGGTCTACATTGGACGTCAGAATTTTTTTTTTAGTAGAATAGAAACTAAATGGATTATCTTCAAATATGTTCCTAGGTAGCTAAAAGAATTGATCTACAAGATAGGGTTAATTATATTCTACCATTAAATGTTGGACAAAGTCTACCAAATATACATTTAGCTGCAGTGTAACTTATGCCAAACTGTTCTCTCTAACAATAGTTAATTAATAGTGTCAGATACTTCTGGTTCCATTATCACAGAAAAGAATGTATATCTCCTTCTGTGAACTACAGTAATCACTCAGCCCTGGTGACTGCTCAAAGACAAATCTAGACAAATGTATAAGATACATGGCAGGTCAAGTTTCAATTCTCCCACAGTCTTTAGCCAACCCTCTCCATATGACCTTTGGAGACATTCCACTGTAACATAGCTATTTTAAGAACAGAAGAACATGTGTTTTCCAGTAATCTACCCTAATCTTATCCAGAAACAGGATAAATGGGGAAAAATGATCAGAGCAATAATAAATTTAAATTTTATCTTAATTTACCCAGTGAAATTGAAATTGCATAAAACACCAATATTCATTGTAATTTCAAACAATGTCATACCTACATGCTCATTCTAGCACCTGGAGCCACACCAAAGCCTTGTCTACCTGGGAACCCAAGAAGTCAAGGGAAGAGAGAGGATGTCAGGGGATAAGCTCACAGAAACTCTCTAATCCCCAGAAAACTCCACAGGAAGCAATGCTTTCCCCCACTATCTTGTCATCTTTCAGTAGCACACAGAAGCTTCTGGAAAACAGCATTAGCATCCCAACCATGACTATATAAACCCTGTCATTAGAAAGCGAATTGACAATTTTTGAGCATCTACTCTGTACAAAACCTTATGGCATGCACCAGGGATACCAACTGATCTCTGCCTTCAAGCCACTATGGCCAGCAAGAAAGGAAAATGGCCCAACAAATCATAGCAGAACAGTGTGGCAAGATTGTGATTTCGGGACAAGGAGCATCTATGGGAGTACCCAGGGAGAGGTGAGATGTCAGGGAACATTTCATGAAGGAGGGTCCCACAGACATTTGCCAGTGAAGAACAGAAGAGTAAAAATGAAGAATAGGTTATGGCAGCTGCCCAGGCAGCTTACAACAGCTACATTATAAAAAGGTGTAAAACGCAGGAAAGTTTGGGCTTAAACTCAATGCCTGGAAGATACTGGGAATTACATTCTCTCGGTCTCACTTTTCTGTTTTATAAAATGAGATAATAAATGCAGGATGGATGTGAGAACTAAAAGAGGCAATAGAAGTGAAAATGCTGTGTAAACTGTAAAGCTTTAAAAATTTTAGTTAACTGCTTTTACTAGGACAGTTTCTCATCTGCCCCCTCACTTGGTCCTAGTTCCAGCACAAAATATCCAAATGGAAATCCACAAACAACAGAAAGAAAATGATTCAGATACAAGAGCAATTGATTACTAACTTTGACGGAAATTACCTTTGCACGTGTGATGACTGTTTCCTTATTCAGGTTATGCTATTTGGAAACAGGATGGAGCCCCAGAGGCTGCTCTTCCTTATATTTTCACATGAAAGATAATATAGAGGGTCATCTTCCAGGGGACCCAACACTGAACAAGTAGGCAGAGTACTGTGCACTTTTTACAAGATGACAATGACTCACTTACTTCTATAGTTACCCCTAAACTCCCGCATCTAAAACCTTCATTGGAGGATTTTGCTTTGTTTTACTTTGTTATGAGACAGAGTCTCACTCTGTGACCCTGGGTAGAGTGCTGTGTTGTCATAGCTCACTGCAACCACAAACTATTGGGCTCAAGCGATCCTCCTGCCTCAGCCTCCTGAGTAGCTGGGACTATAGGTGCCCACCACAACTCTCAGTTCGTTTTTCTATTTTTAGTAGAGACAGGGTCTTGCCCTTGCTCAGGCTGGTCTTGAACTCCTGATCTCAGGAAATCCACCCACCTTGGCTTTCCAGAGTGCTAGGATTATGAGTGTGAGCCACTGTGCCTCGCCATTATAGGACGATTTTGTATGGCCATGATCTTCATCTTAAAAGAAAATTGAGAGAAAGCTGGAGGATATTAACCAAGGGAAAAAAAAAAAAACATACTTAAGTGACTTGAAAATTATACCATGTCAAAAATTAAAAGGAGTTACTTTCACATCCTAAAAGATCACAAAATAAGCACTCACCCGGCTCATGTATTTTGAGAAACTGCACAGTTGAAACAGTTCTGTTTTCTACTATCCATGAAACCCAAGGCAAACTCTATACTAGTGTTTTTCAATCTCTTTTTATCTCCAGCACACTTGATACTATAGTTAAATTTCCACAGCACATCTAAATTATGTTGATAAAAAAAAAAAAAGAGGTAACAAAAGAATGTACCTACTGTGCTTTGAACTTCTTTGGAAAATAATTTAATTAATGGTCTTTAAAATTTTTCACAGCACACTGGTTGAAAATCACTTTTTTTGTTGTTGTTGTTTGTTTGTTTTTTCAGTTTTTGGCCAGGGCTGGGTTTGAACCCACCAGCTCTGGCATATGGGACCAGCACCCTAATCCTTTGAGCCATAGGCGCTGCCCCTGAAAATCACTGTTATACTCCACAGAAGCCTTTGCTTGTGCTATTTGCTTAATATACAATGTCCTTCCTATTCACTATCAAATTCCCACTCTTCCTTCAAGGCTCAAGTCTATCATCACCTTCTTTTAGAACTAGACCCTCCTTGGGTTACAGTGTTTCTTTCCTGGTTGCTCACATGCCCTTCTTCTGCCTTTCACATGGTGGTGCTCACTAAGTATCGAGTGAACAAGTGAGATACTGGGAGCACATACAAGAAATGTGCCTCCTCCTGTCACCACAGCATGTTTGCAGTGGGAGGAGACACTGCTTCCACAGACAGGGGAAGGAAAGTGCTGTCCCTTGGGGAAAACTAGGAGACAATGTGTATGAAGCAGCTAAAGACTTCCCAACCAACAGTTTCATTTTTCTTCCTATGCTGGCTCTATAAGCACAGACCATGATCCTCAGGAATGTCTCAAGAGATATCTTAGGTGGTGTGGTGACGAGGGCAAAAATTAAGTATAACTTAATCTCATTTCACAAAATTTTAAAAATGATAAAATAAATGGGGACGTTAGGAAGAATATAGCAGTGAAGCCAAACCAACAGTAACAAGATTCTCTACTTTTATACCCATACAGTGTTTCTTAAGATAAAAACATTATATGGTATAACATTACAGCTTATAGTTTTTACTTCAATGAAATTTGTTTAATTTTCTCGCAAAATTCACTTGTTATTGTAAATTAGCTCCATCTCAAGTTCTGTGAGGATGCTTTTATGCACTAATACATATTTTCACATTTGATTTTGTTTCCAGTCTTCTCTGATTTCCAGCTTTTCATTGAGATTTTCAGTTATTTTAAATTGGCATTTTTAATCTATCCAAGCAAAATTACTGCAACTAAAAACAGAAAAAAATCTTTCTTTGCACATGTTTCACCCTTTTTTCCCCTTGACTCTTTGTTGTTTACTTTCAGACCATATTCCGTAGCAAAAAAATGCAGGGGATCTAATGAAGGGTATGGACTACAGAAAAGAAGATACCTCTCATTTCCTTACATTGAGCTTCCCCCCCCCCGCCCCAATTTCTGGAAGTTTATATTTTTTTTATTTTTATTTTTTATTAAATCATAGCTCAGTACAATAATGCAATCATGAGGTACAATGTGCTGGTTCCATATATAGTCTGAAATATTTTCACCAAACTGATTAACATAGCCTTCATGGCATTTTCTTAATTATTGTGTTCAAACCCTTTTACCCTACACTTAGTAAACTTTACCTGCACGCTTCTAAGATGCACCCTAGGTGTGGACCCACAAATCACCCTACCTCCCCCTTCCTTGCCCCTTTCCCCATATTCTTGTACTGAGATTGGGTTGTGGCCTTTTTTATAAAAGCTATAAATCAGTTTCATATTAGGGCTGAGTACATTGGGTACTTTTTCTTCCATTCTTTGGATACCTTGCTAAGAAGAATATTTTCCAGCTCCATCCATGTAAACATGAAGGAGGTATAGTCTTCGTCTTTCTTTACAGCTGCATAATATTCCATGGTGTACATATACCACAATTTATTAATCCCTTCATGAGTCGATGGGCACTTCGGTTTTTTCCATGACTTAGCAATTATGAATTGGGCTGCAATAAACATTCTGATTACAAATATCTTTGTTATAGTGCAATTTTTGGTCTTCTGGATATATACCTAGTAGAGGATTATAGGATCGAATGGCAGATCTATTTTTAGATCACTAAGTGTTCTCCAAACATCTTTCCAAAAGGGCCGTATTAATTTGCATTCCCACCAGCAGTGCAAAAGTGTTCCCTTTTCTCCACATACACACCAACATCTCTGGTTTTGGGATTTTGTGATGTGGGCTAATCTTACTGGAGTTAGATGATATCTCAAAGTAGTTTTGATTTGCATTTCTCTGATGGTTAACGATGATGAGCATTTTTTCATGTGTCTGTAGGACATGCGCCTGTCTTCTTCAGAGAAGTTTCTCTTAAAGTCCCTTGCCCAGCCTGAGATGGGATCACTTGTTCTTTTCTTGCTAATAGGTTTGAGTTCACTGTGGATTCTGGTTATAAAACCTTTGTCAGAGACATATCCTGCAAATATCTTCTCCCATTCTGAGGTCTGTCTGCTTGGTCTACTTACTGTGTTCTTGGCTGTGCAGAAACTTTTTAATTTGATCAGGTCCTAGTGATACGGGAATTTCAGGCTCTTGGTCTCAGTGATTTGAAGAATAAATCCACAGACCACAGATCAGTGGTAAGACAGAATTTATTTACAGCAAAGAATACTAAAACACTAAACCTCCCAGGGAGAAAACCCAAGTCAGGGAGAAAAGCTCTTTTTGTCTCTCTCCATCTAGCGGTATATATAGGCGCATGGG
>CAUYPK010105766.1:0-20588 GCA_963574355.1 Loris lydekkerianus
TTAGTAAATGCAGAATACAAATGCCTACATACAGTAACTAAGAAAATGCCATGAAGGCTACGCTGAACAGTTTGATGAGAAAACTTCAGATTGTATATGAAAGCAGCACATTGTACCCCTTGATTGCACTAATGTACACAGGTATGATTTAACAATAAAAATAAATACATTTTAAAAATAAATAAATTATTAAAAATAAATAAATAAATAAATAATAAATAAATAAAAATCTCATTTTTTCTATAGTAACCAATGTTCATTTTAAGAAGTCAGCCTCGGGTGGCACCTGTGGCTCAAGGAGAAGGGCGCCAGCCCCATATACTGGAGGTGGCCAGTTCAAACGTGGCCCCAGCCAAAAACTGCAAAAAAAGAAGTCGGCCTCAAGGATGTCTAATACCAAGGCTTCTTTTGTCTCCCCAAATATGTCCATCATGCAACATACTAGTGCTCAAAATTTCTTTAGTAGAGGATAATCTTGTTATATTCTATAAAAATTGTCTAGTTTAAAGTTTTTTTTTTTTTGTTTGTTTTTTTAAATACAGAATCTCACTCTATAACCTGGGCTAGAGTGCCACGGTATTAGCCAAGCTCACAGAAACCTCAAATTCCTCAGCTCTACCAATCCTCCTGCCTCAGCTTCCCAAATACCTGGGACTAAAGGTGAATCTTTCTCTTGCTCAGGCTGGTCTCCAATTCTTTTTTTTTTTTCTTTTTTTAATTGAGACAGAGTTTCACTTTGTCACCCTCGATAGAGTGCAGTGGCGTCATAGCTCACAGCAACCTCAGACTCTTGGGCTTACGTGATTCTCTTGCCTCAGCTTCCCTAGTAGCTAGAATTACAAGAGTCCACCACGCCGGGCTTTTTTTTTTTTTTGTTTGTTTGTTTAGCAGGCCTGGGCCAGGTTTGAACCCACCAGTCCCGGAGCACATGGCCAGTGCCCTAACCATTGGGCAACTAGCACTTGGCCTAGTCTCCAATTCCTGAGCTCAAGCAATGCTGTAGCCTCAGCCTCTCAGAGTCCTTGGATTACTGGTGTGAGCCACCTGTGCCTATCCTGAAACGATGCTGTCTTATAATACAAAGTTTAAGAAAAAAAAGAACTACACTAGGTCTCTGGCAGGCCGAGGAGGGTGGATAGCCTGAGTTCAGGAATATGAAACCAGCCTAAGCAAAGGGGAGACCCCATCTCTACTAAAAATTCAAAAAAAAAAAAACAAAAAAAAAAAAACAAAAACTAGCCAGGCATTGTGGCAGGTGCCTTTAGTCCCAGCTACTAGGGAGGCTGAGGAAGAGGATCACTTGAGCCAAGGAATTTGAGGTTGCTGTAAACTATGACACCACAGCACTGGCTAGCCAGTATATCAGAGTGAGACTTTGTCTAAAAAAAAAATAAAATAAAATAAAACCACTACAGAATTCTAAGGTGAAAAGTGATTTGGCCAAAAAGAAAAAAAAAAAGAACAAATCCTATGAAAGATTGTTTTACTCATTGCTTTACATTGTTATAGAAACTAGAAGTTGGTATAGGATTTTTGTGTTTTATTTTGGTGGATTTAGGATTGCACCAGAACAGATTGATGAATCATAAACTTTTTGCTCTGTTTCCTGCCTCTTGACTGGCTTAGACAAGTTTGATCTTAGACAAGTTTAAATCAAGTGAAGTTTTTCCCATACAGTAAACAATTCTGACTTGACACATTTAAGAAATAATCAATAAAAGTGATTTTAGGGGCGCTGGCCCCATATGCCGGAGGTGGCGGGTTCAAACCCAGCCCCGGCCAAAAACTGCAAAAAAAAAAAAAAAAAAAGTGATTTTAAAGCATTCCACAACCGAAAAAAAACAAAGCACAGTGCAACAATTACAACCTGGGTGTATGCAGTTGGTAGTTCTATGGTATTTGTTATACTCTATAAAAATTGTCTAGTTTAAAGTTTTTTTTTTGTTTGTTTGTTTGTTTTTTTAATACAGAATCTCACTCTGTCACCTGGGCTAGAGTGCCACGGTATTAGCCGTGAAAATAGGCCAAAGGCTTTGCAGCTGTGCACTGATTAATCAGAAAGTGATGAAAGAAATTTCCTTTTTAGGCTGGGAGTGGTAGTTCATGCCTATAATCCTAACACCCTAGGAAGATGGCTAGAGCTCAGGAGTTCGAGACCAGCCTAAGCAAAGTGAGACCCCCATCTCTACTGAAAATAATATAAAAATAGAAAATTGTTGTGGGTGCCTGTATTCCCAGTTACTCAATAGGCTGAGGCAGGAAGATCGTTTGAACCCAGGAGTTTGAGTTTTCTGTGAGTTACCCCGAGGCCATGGCAGTCTAGCCCCAGCAACAGAATGAGAATCTTGTGTCAAAGGAAAAAAAGTATGAAGCTGACATTTTCTAGGTGCATATTTGGGTGTAGACAGTCAAAGCCAAAGCACCTAGTATGTGCTCAATGCTGCACAGATGCTGAAAGAAATCTGAGAGGTTTAAAATATGCTCCCTGTTCTGGGCAATTTTCCAATTTTGTTAGGCAATTTGGATGTGTGCGTGGTGAAATAATTAGTATGAATACAACCAGTAGCTGGATAGTAATGCATGTGATAAGCGTCATAGGTAGTCAGAGAAGGAATATACCCGGGTAACCTGGAAACATCTGTCTAGCGAAGAATGTGGGAAATGGGTTAGGCATGCCCTAATCTGGGGTGCAAAGACAGTAGATAGAAAGGAACTTTACAGAGGGCGGTGCCTGTGGCTCAGTGTGTAGGGCGCCGGCCCACCAGGTGCAGAAGGTGGCGGGTTCAAACCCGGCCCTGGCCAAACTGCAACAAAAAATAGCCAGGCATTGTGGCGGGCACTTATAGTCCCAGTTACTAGGGAAGCTGAGGCAAGAGAATCACCTAAGCCCAGGAGTTGGAGGTTGCTGTGAGCTGTGACACCACAGCCCTCTATTGAGGGCAATAAAGTGAGACTCTGTCTCTAAAAAAAAAAAACCTTCCAGAATTCCAGATAGGGCAGACAAATACAAGCTGATGAAAAATTCTTTGAAATGTTACAAAGTATCAGGATGATCACTGAGGATCACTGAGGCTGGGCACCTTTCGGTGCCTGTAGTTCAGTGGTTAGGGCACTGGCCACACAAACAGGGGCTGGTGGGTTCGAACCCAGCCTGGGCCTTCTAAAAAAAAAAAAAAAAAATGACAACTACAACAAAAAAATAGGCCAGTGTTGTGGCCGGCGCCTGTAGTCCCAGCTACTTGGGAAGCTGAGGCAAGAGAATCACTAAGCCCAAGAGTTTGAGGTTGCTGTGAGCTGTGATGCCACAGCTCTCTACTGAGGGCGACATAGTGAGCCTCTGTCTCAAGAAAAAAAAAAGATTATCACTGAGGTTATAGTCTTTTTTCAAAGACCCAATAGTATGGTTTGTCGAGATTTCTTTTTTCTGAAATAGGATGAGGTTTTTGTTTCCTCTTAAGTAGAGAGGTTGGACTAAGGGGTTCACTCATTTATGCCCCGGAGGAATAACTAAAACTGGTGTATTGGATGCCTGAAACTGACCGTGAGTTTTATCTTTGTGAGGAGCAGCCAATCAAGACCTTACAAAGAAAACTGCTTCAACTGAAGTTAGTCCGGTTTTTACTACCACCACTTGGCAATCCGCTCTACCTCTTAGGAGCAGCAAACCCCACCCCCCACCCCGTCCCCACCACTAAACCCATGTCCCTAGGGGGCACGGCTTCTTAGTAAGTATCCTCTGAAACAACCCCACCTAGGAGTTTATCCGGTAAGTAAACAAAGAGCTCCCACTTAAACACCTTTCTAATTTACACCCAGATCACACAAGCATCCTCCTTCTAAGAAGACATTTATAATATACATCAAAAGTTAAGAATGGTTGCAAAATTCCCAGACTTAAAAAAAAGAACAAGTACGTGGCTATCGGATGAATGATCTCTTAGATCGCTCATCTTTTCAGAGGAACCGCAGCACTGGACCCCTGGATTGTCTGGTTGCAACTCCCAAGTAATTAACATGTTTCCCATTAACTGCCGTCCCTCCCTTTCTCTCCCCGCCTTCACTCTTATCCTCCTCTTTTCACAGCAAACTCTGTCCCCACCCACCTGACCAGAGTTACTTCTGAGGCAGCGCAGATTTCCTTGGCAGCCAGCCAGGCAGCCACAGGTCTTTCGTGCCTCCCTGCTGCGACCTGTGGACATTGCTCTCCTGGGTCAGATAAAGATTTGTTCTTGGAGGGGTGGGGAGTCACGGGGTGTGACACACCTCTTCGGGACTGGACACAATTATAAGAGGGAATTTACCTAACAAATGCAATCAGTGTAACCTGGTTCTTTGTACCCTCAATGAATCCCCAACCAAAAAAAATTTTTTTTCTTTACAGGAAGTGATATATTAATTACTACGACATACTTTTAAACCCCTTTTCCAGACCCAATTACTGAATGTTGAACACGTAAATGTTTAATGGTAATGGATTAGTTTCTGTAATCCTCATAAAAATAAAAACCACTCCGTGAGGTCGGGCGCAGCGGCTCCTGCCTGTAATCCTAGCACTCTGGGAGGCGAGGCAGGTGGATTGCCTGAGCTCAAGAGTTCAACTCCTGAGCAAGAGTGAGACTCTGTCTCTACTAAAAATACAAAACTAGTCGGGTGTGGTGGCTGGCACCTGTACTCCCAGGTACTTGGGAGGCTGAGGCAAGAGGATCCGCTTTATCCCAAGAGTTTGAGATTGGTGGGAGCTATGACTTCAGGGCACTCTGCCCAGGGCGATAAAGGAAGACTGTCTCACAAAACAAAAAAAAAGCACTCCGTGAAACAGGGACCAATACTACCCCCGCGTCACAGGTGAGGACAGCGGTGAAGCAGCTTGCGGGGTCTCAGAACTAGTATACAGCGGGACGCAGCTTCCGCGCAGCTGGTCTGAGTCGCAGCGCCCGACCGAGCGAACCGCTTTCTACCGGGCCACCGCTCGTGTGGTGACGCGCTGGAGACATCCAGGAGGGCAGCCCCTCCCTGCGGGCCTGGAAGACACGTCACCGGCGGGGGCGGGGCCGGGGGCTGTCGGGAGCCCCGCCCCCGGCCTGTTAACTGGCGGCAGCAGCGCGGGCGCCCAGTTCGCAGCGACGCGGTCGGAGGAGGTGCGTCCGGGCTGTGAGGGCCATGGCCACGGTGCGGGAGAAAGCGGTCGCGCTGAAGCACTTGCCTCTCCACGGCCCTGCGCACAAGCCTCCTGGTAGGTGCCCAGGACCCGGTCCAGGGACGGCGCGGGGCGGGCTGTGGGCGCGAGGCGGGCAGGCGGGGGAGGCGTGAGGCGTTCGGCCACCCCCGCCCGGGACAGCTGCGGTGCCCCGCACAGCTGTGACTACTCCGCGGACTGCGGCCAGCTCGGGTTCCTGTCCGGCGCTGCTGGGCTGGGACCGACGGACCCCGCCGCCCGCGTAATACGGCTTTTTTACTAAGTTGCCCAGACTTTACCTTCACCCGCGTTCGTGCGCCCGCTATGTGCCAGGCAGTCGCCGTACGTCTGGATAAGGCTCCACATGGTTACTGGTGAAAAGTACGGTGATACCTGGGATGTACATGGCTGTTGGTCCGTGGCTTCCCCCAACAAACCTTGACTGCACAGTACTGGTCAGGGACCCGAGCGCTCCCTCGCCCACATTGTACTCAAGACTGGCAGGAATAGAGGCAAGCTGATCTCTCCAGACTCTTCCTGGGAGAGATGAGGTTTTTCTTATGTAAGTTCTACTGGCAGGAACTTGACATAAATTATTAACAATTTGTGAATAAGTACTATTTATGTGAATTTTTTTTTAACTTTTAAAAAAAGTTACATGGCATTAGTAGAGAAGTTAGTGAATTGGGGGCATTTTGTTTAGGATCTTGGTCTCCAGAATTTCAAACAAATGAACATAATTGGATTATCCGTTCTAAAATGCTGATTCTAGGATATACACAACTCAGTAAATAGGTGTGAGTTGGCCAGAAAACACTTGGCCTTTATTTCTTTTGGATAAGTTAAAATTTTTCCTCTTTCTGGAGTTCCATAGTAGGGTATCATAGGAGGAATTGGTTTCCTATCTGACAGAAGTTTTTCATTTGTAAAATGCCAACTAGTGAAACTGACTCCTTCTTCTGGGTCAAATGGGTGCATCTCAGTGGCCCACTCTTGTGTTTAACTCAGCTAATTAATGCTCCTTTTAATCTTCAAAATGTTAGTGATAAATTGTAATAGAGAAACATTTTTTCTTTTTTTTCTTTCTTTCTTTCTTCCTTTCTTTCCTTTCTTTCCTTTCTTTCGAAACAGAGTCTTATCCTATTGCCCTCGGTAGAGCGCCCCAGCATCACAGCCCACAGCAACCTCCAGCTCCTGGGCTCAGGCCATTCTCCTGTCTGATCTCCCCCCCCACCCCCCAGCAGCTGGGACCATAGGTGCCTGCCACAACGTCTGGCCATCTTTTGTTGCAGTTTGGCCGGGGTGGGGTTTGAACTCCACCCCTGGTATATGGTACTGTCCTACTCACTGAGCGACAGGCATTGCCCACAGAAAAATTTTTCATTTGTCCTTTTTTTTTTTTTTTTTTTTGAGACAGTCTCTCTCTCACTATGTCACCCCTCCCAGTAGCTGGGACTACAGGCGCCTGCCACAACACCCAGCTATTTTTTTGTTGCAGTTTTCATTGTTGTTTGGCAGGCTCAGGCTGGGCTCGAACCCACCAGCCTCAGTGCATGTGGCCAGTGCCCTACTCACTGAGCTATGGGCGCCGAGCTTCATTTGTATTTTTTAAAGAAACATAATATTGACCTTAGTCTGCTTCCATTAAAGGATTCAGATAAGCACATTATGGTTACAGAGCATCTCCTTGATGTACATTGAGAAGAGAGGAAAAATACTAAAACATTTAGGAATTTAAAGCCAATGATACTGAAAAACAGTCTTGAGAAATCTTTAGGCTCACTTTCTGAGTGACTAAAACCCACTAGATTTCACCTGCTTAAAAACATGAAACCCTGTTTTCTCTAACAGCTGAAATACCAATTCTGGGCTTTGGGCATTTGTGAACAAGTTATTAGATGGTGTACAGGAGTATGTATTCAAAAATTAAGTAGGGTGGTGCCTGTGGCTCCAGGAGTAGGGCGTCAGCCCCATATACCAGGGGTGGCAGGTTCAAACCCAACCCCAGCCAAAAAAATATATAATAAAAAATAAAATAAAAATATAAAAAAAAAAATGAGTAGCTAACTCTCAGAGGAAGAGTTGTAGTGCCGGTCATCTAAATTTTTATCAAAGGAAAAGAAAACTGCTATCCTTGGCATGCCAGCTGCAGTGGCCTGAGAAGGGCCCTCCCGTGTGCTCAGTTATTTTGCTGGCTACAGCTGAAGTCCCTACTTGTTAGCGTTTGTTAACCCTCCTTCTAGGTTAGTTGCCTAGTGGAAGTCTAGTTCCTGATACATTGCTTGCCATTCCTTTTCTGTGAGTTCTGGCAGGCAGCTTTGTACTTTTATTTCTCCATGGATTAGTAACTCTCCCATAACTTAAAGGGGCTGTAACCATTAAGAGACCTGGTGTATGTAGAAGAAATAAGGTCTATATAGTAACTTCAGCCCCTACTTCAAAGACATTTGTCTTTTAATGTGACTAACAAGAAAGTAGTGTGTTATCCTGTTATCCCTTTAGAATGTAACCTAATCCTTTGAGTTTGCCTGGTGTCACTTTTCCAGGGAGCTCAAAGTACTTCCCATTTGCTATCTCATTAATGTGTGAATTAAAGCAGGGACCAAGCCAGCTTTGTTAATAGTAATCTTAACATATTTTAGAATTATTTTTGTTAATAGACTTATTTTACATGTTTACCTTCCTGCAGCCTTCTTTTTAGAGGTGATCTCAGCCTTCAGCATGACATCTCTAATGCCAAATAAGAAAATAAACTTTGGACTACCAAAACCAATATCCAGTAAAAGTGTTGCAATTTTGTCAATAATATAGGAATTTTTTCCACTCAGTCATAGCTTTCCAGTTTTAACATGATAAACATAATTTTCTTTACATTTATCTATTTTCAGGACATTTTGGTTACTGTCCAACAAATGTTCTTTTCTTTGTCTTGACAATTCTGTAATGTTTTAAAATCACTATTGAAAAAATTTTTTCAATAGTGATTAAAGGTAAGATACAATCCTAAATGATTTAGAATTTATAGATTTGTTTTCTGATGAAAAGTTAACTCCTTAGATTGTGTCACATCTTGCCTTCTTGAATCTGTTGAGCATATTTGATTAAATACTGTTCAGAGCTTCATATCATCCAGATGGTAGTAGTAAAGGGTAAACTCCTAAGGGTACAGACTATGTCCTCTGAGTTCAGAGGAAGAAAGAAACCTCCCTTACAATTTTAGAATAGAATTACTAAAAAGTGATGAGTTAGTATATACAGTTTCCGTATGCCCTACACTCAGTTTCTCTTATTATCTAACATTACTTAGTATGTTTTACCTGTTATAATTAATGAACTGATACTGATATGATTATTAACTAAAGTCCATACTTCATTTCCTTGGTTTTGCTTTTTTAGGACCCCATCCAGGATGTTATGTTCCTTTGAGTTGTCATGTCTCCTTAGACTCTAGAGTGTGGCAATTTCTCCCCTTCATTTTTTAGTTATACATCTGTTAATTGCTGGGCACTGTGTTAGCCACATCAACCTATATTATCATATGATCCTTAAAATAACTGAGAGAAGTAGAGTTAGCTCTGTTTACAACAGAAAAGTTGGGCAGTTTGCCCAAGGTTTCTTTATTAGTAAGTGATAGACCTGGGAATGAAACTCAGGTCTCTGGCACTCCAGAGTCCTTGCTGGTATAACTGTTCATTGCACCTAGCACTACGTCTGCTGCATTAACACAAACTTCCATGTTGGCACAGTATTCAGTCAACCCAAGCTTTCTTAACCTCAGCACTGCTGACGTTTGCTCTGCTGTGGGGGCCGTCTGTGCACTGTAGGATGGTCAGCAGCATCCTTGGCCTCTATCCAATAGGTGCCAATAGCACTTTTCCCATTGTGATAACCAAAAATGTCTCCAGACGTGTCCTGTGACAAGTAAAATCTGCCTAGTGAGAACCATGGGGTTATTAAACCTGCTTTAAAAATAATTTTTACTAGTTAGGAATAATCAACAACTAACAAATAAGACTAGCCAACTGTATTGTGTTAAGTGAATCAATAAGGCAATAAGATAATTTGAACCTGTGTAAACTATAAGGAAATTTGAGAAAAATAAGGCATTAAATCACTGTTTTTTTGCAAATCATCAGCTATCTAAATTTTTTTTTTTTTAGTCCAGTCTAAAACCTGAAAATGAAAACAAAGTTGTTCTATGTTCATGTAGAGGTAGTGTGTTTTTCTTGTTTGTTTGTTTTTGAGACACTGCCTTACTTTGTCACTCTTGGTATATAGTGTCATGGCGTCATGGCTCACAGCAATAAAGGTAGTGTGTTTTAGTAATTCTGTGTGTATGCCTGCCTTACATTGGGATCAAGTTTTATAATGTGTATATTGATCTACTTCTGAAGATTTAATACAATCTTACTACTTTTTGAAGGGATTATGGAGTTGTTTTCCCCTTACAAAGGTTTTCACTGTAGGACTAGAGCAGGTCATGGTTGATGCTTTGTAACTTTTGAGTAAATATAATTTCTTGACATGTCTATTTCATGATTTGATTTTTAAGGAACTTTTATTATAATAACTTAGTGTGACTTTTTAGAAGTGAAGATGATTAGTTGTATTACAAATATATAGATTTTCAGTATTTGAAGTTTAACTTTTCAATTAAACTTTTTGGTAGGGTGGCGCCTATGGCTCAGTAAGTAGGGCGCTGGTCCCTTATACCAAGGCTGGTGGGTTCGAACCCGACCCTGGCCAAATTGCAACAAAAAATAGCCAGGTGTTGTGGCAGGTGCCTGTAGTCCCAGCTACTCAGGAGGCTGAGGCAAGAGAATCATGTAAGCCCAAGACCTGGAGGTTGCTGTGAGCTGTGATGTCACAGCACTCTACTGAGGGCGACAAAGTAAGACTCTGTCTCTAAAAAAATGAATAATTAAAAACTTTTTGGTAGAGTTCAAACATGTGAAGGGCAACTTTTGAAAAACCACTATTTTCAAGCAAATAAAGATGAAACTATTTGAAAATGGAATGTTCACTAACCTAAATTTGTATAATGCCTAAGAGCATGTGTAGTATGTTATAGATCTAGTGTAAAATAATTTCTAAGCTGCTTATTAGACAACCTTCCAAAAAGTTTTATATCTGATAAGGTCATATTTGTCCCTTTGCTTCATTTCTTACTTAAAACACCTTCCATATTCTATTGGTATTAGATGCCTGCATCTAAATGGAGAAGATACAACTTCAGTCTTTTTTTTTTTTTTTTTTTTTTTTTGAGAGAGAGTCTCTCTTTATCCTCTTGGGTAGTGTGCGATGGTGTCACAGCTCACAGCAACCTCCAACTCCTGGGCTTAAGTGATTCTCTTGCCTCAGCCTCCCGAGTAGCTGGGACTACAGGCACCCACCACTACAGGCAGCCACCGCCTGGCTATATTATTTTTTTGTTGCAGTTTGGCCGGGGTGGGTCGAACCCACCACCTTCGTATATGGGGCCAGTGCCCTACCCACTGAGCCACAGGCACTGCCCAACTTCAGTCTTCTTATAATCAGGTTGGACACACCTGTAATGCTAGCACTCAGGGAGGCCAAGGTGGAAGGATTGCTTGAGCTTAGGAGCTCGAGACCAGCCTGAGCGAGAGAGACCCTGTCTCTGAAAACTAGCGAGGTATTGTGGTGGGTGCCTGGAGTCCCAGCTACTCAGGAGGCTGAGGCAAGAGGATCACTTGAGCCCAAGAGCTTGAGGTTGCTGTATGTGTGTTCTATGAGCATTTCAGTAGATGAAGAAACCAATTTACAGAGTTTAAATCTCATATCCAGGTTTATTGTTGCTGGTCTCTACACTTTTAGATTCCTTTGGTCATGATGCTTTTTTACTGAATGCTTGACCAAATGTAAATAAGGAAGCACTTATATGATATAGAGAATGATGAATTTTAAAGATAAAATCTCTTATCTAGGTTTATCGTAGCTGGTCTTTAGACTTTTAGATTCCTTTGGTCATGATGCTCTTTAGTGAATGCTTGACCAAATGTAAATAAGGAAGCACTTATATGATGTGATGAATTTTTAATGCAAGTGAGGTTTGAGGACAAACCAAAGCTTTAATTCTGATTTCTTACTTACAAAGCATTCATTGTATTGTGTTCTCTTGAATCCTGCACAGAAATTACAGTAAAATCATCTTTCTGGACATAATTTCTGGTATAATTTGCTATGCCAGCATTTATTTTAGCTTTTAGGTGATGAATAAATAAGTTTCAAATCAGCCTGTGGGGAATATATGTTCAACTAGTTAAGTCAGCATTAAAAAAAAGCATGTTATCCTGACGTGGGTTTTGGCACATTGACTTGTCAAGTCCAGGGTATGTTATGTATTAAAGTATCTGTATGAACATGAGCTAGTTTGGGTCTGTGGCTGGTGATGCTTGACGGGAAATATCCCAGGATTCAGTGACTGGGAATTAATGGTCATTGAGAACAGAGGGGACCTGAAAGTGCTGGATTGTATCATGCCTGGAGGACACTGGAAACATGGTGTGGCTCACAGGTGCCTGCTATCCTGCTCTAACCTGTTCTTTAATCTTTTGTACAGTGTTATCCAACCTGCAAAACATCCTGATTTCCCACATTTAAGCAGCAAATTAATATGAGGCATTTATTCTTTTCCTCTTAAGTCCCCTGAGAAGATTAGCCTTTTCCACTTTGTTGAGGCTGTATATTCCCTCCCTCTGCCCCACTCAGTTGTCTTCTGTCGATCTCAATAAATGACCTGGCCTTATCATTTAGGATTTTTAACCTAATCTTCTTACAGCTCAAGAGTTAATGTGTTTTGTTTTTAATATTATCACTAGCCTATAAATTGATTTTAGTGGTACTTGAAACGTAGTCTGATCTCTGCAAGTTTATTTTTTTTTTTTTAATTTTTTATATTTTTGAGACTGTCACCCTAGGTAGAATGCTGTGGCCTTGTCATAGCTCACAGCAACCTCAAACTGCTGGGCTTAAACAATCTTCTTGCCTCATCCTCAGGTGCCTGCCACAATACCCAGCTAATTTTTTTATCTTTTTGGTAGAGATTGGGTCTCACTCTTGCTCAGGCTGGTCTCAAACTCCGGAGCTCAAGCCATCCACCTACCCCAGCCTCCCAGAGTGCTAGAATTACAGGCATGACCCCCTGCACCCAGCTTCTCTGCAAGTTTAAATCTTGCTTGTTTTCCTTCATGTCTTACTCCTGTGTACTGTGACTAGTATTTATTATAGAATTTAAGATATCCTATCTTATTTGAGGAGTAGTGACTTCTGTTTTTAGATAGGTTGGTTAAGTGTTCACAGCTCTTGAGAGTTCATTTTGTTTCTTCTCATTGGCTCTTTTAAAGCTGTTTCACTTAATCCAGGTCTCCAATGCAAGGTTAATGCTAAAACTACTTATCTGGTGGCTGATTTTTTGATATATGGTAGAACCTCCATAATCGACCACCTCCTCAAGTTGAGCTAATTTTTTTGTTTGTTTGTTTTTTTGGAGACAGAGTCTCACTTTATTGCCCTTGGTAAAGTGTAACAGCTCACAGCAGCCTCCAGCTCTTGGGCTTAGGTAATTCTCTTGTCTTAGCCTCCCAAGTAGCTGGGACTATAGTTGCCTGCCACAACGCCCAGCTATTTTTTTGTTGCAGTTTGGCCGGAGCTGAGTTTGAACTCACCACCCTCGGTATATGGGGCCAGCTCCCTACCCACTGAGCCACAGGCGCCACCCAAATTGACCTAATTTTCATAGACTGGACATGTTCCACAGGTACATATCAGTACAGTAGGCCTAATTTCTTATGTTGCCCACCTCTGTATATTGACCAGTTTGTTGCAGTCTCTTGGGTGATCAACTTACAAAGCTTCTGCTGTATTTATATTTAAGTACTAGGAAAAACTCATATATATTTATTAGCCATGTAACTGAGGACAGGTTTAACTCAGTGAACTTTACTTTCCTCAAAGTGGGATTATTAATAACTATTTCTTTTATTTTTTATCACTATCAGTTTATTTATGAAAATTTCTAAATGCTCTCATGAGATAATAAACTAAATAAATCATTCTTTTTAACTTGCTAAATCCAATATATAGTACTTATGAAAAACCTTATCACCGATAAGAAACAATTAAGGATTCTCATGTCCACAAAATGCTTTCTGCAGCACCTGTTAGTTCAAAATTAATACTAATAGCTATTTCAAAGTTTCTTGAGATTAAATGAGAAGATGGAGCCTGACCTAGTATAGGTACTCAATTGTTAACTATTACTAATAATAAAGACTTGGAAAAAATTAAAGAGCTGGCATTAAATTTATATCTCATTTATAATCTCAGGTGTTTTAGGAAGGGTATTAGCTGCTCCTGAATTCTGAAAACCAAGAAGGTCCTGGATTTATTTTGAGATTCCATCAAATTCCTGATTCTGGCTCTACTGAATAGAGACTAAATATTAATAGATTTACCAGCTAGTAAATCTACTTATTTCCTATCATATAATTTTAGATTTAGTAAATCTAAAACTTTTTAGATTAGTAAATTTAGATTTTAGATTAGTAAATCTCTACTAGTAGAGATTTACCAGTAGTAAATCTAGTTCCAGTTTGATTTATCTACTTAATTCTCCATAATTTAATTCTTGAAACTGCTCATGTGATCTTTAGAATATTTGGAAGACTGGCAACAATTACTTCGTTTTTTGGTACTGCCTCATAAAATATCTCAGTTTTAAAATTCAGTCAGAGGGCAGCGCCTGTGGCTCAAGGAGTAGGGCACTGGCTCCATGTGCCAGAGATGGTGGATTCAAACCTGGCCCCGGCTAAAGACTGCAAAAATAAATAAATAAATAAAATTAAAATTCAGTCAGGACATAAAATCAATCTTCCTGATCATTTTAAACTAATATAATAATGGGTAGGAGGTAAGTTATTCATTTACGTTTGGTATGGGAAACACATAAACAGTAAAGGTCTTTGTATGTATGCTGTTTATTTTTTATAGTAAAGATGTTAGAATTGCTAGTAGCTGCAAAATTACACTAAGGGAATACGTTTTCATGTTACATGTTCTATTTTGGCTAAAAATGTAGGCTGCGTTTCCAAGTAGCACTTTCTTTAATTATAATTTCCCTGGTTCTTTACTGTTGTGCTGATGCATATTGTTTTCCTTTTTAGAGTATATAAAGGAAGAGATAATTTTTCAACTTCTCTGCCAAAATATCCTTAAAATAAAGGAAGTAATATACTTCCTTTATTTTTAAAATGAGAGCTTAAATTAGGACTACTGAATTTTCAGAGGATCAGTGAAAAGTTTAACACATAAAAGGGCACAGTCTGTATGAAAAGAGAAACAGGGAGAGAGACAGCCACCAAGCAGAGGGTTAACTAAGCTCAGTTCCATCAGTGTAACAAAACCTAAGGTCTATTTTCTTTCCTTTTGACAGCCTAATAGCAGTTTATTACAATGAGGAAAAATATGATAGGAACTTTTTGAAAGCTTGTTTCCTTTTTTTTTTTTTTTTTTTTTTTTTAACAGAGTCTCACAATGTCCCTTTTTTGGTGTTTAGCTAAAATCTTTATTTCTGTGCCCACTGTGTTCTCTGGAGTAGGTCAGGGGTCCTGCTGCATGGGAACCAAATTGTTGCTTTGCTCATAAAGTACTTAGCCCATAAACCTGCGTGATAGGAAGCTTTGAGAATATAAATTTATTCCTACAGCCAGTATGTGTGTGCGTGTATGTATACAGTCATGTGTTGCTTAATGGTGGGGGCACGTTCTGTGGAATGTGTTGTCGGGTGATTTTGTCATTGTGCTAACAAACCTAGATGGTACTGCCTACTATAGTCCCTAAGCTACATGGTATAGCAGCTAAGTCTATTGCTCCCAGGCCACAAACCTGTACGGCATGTTACCATACTGAATACCGTTGGCAGGTGTAGTACAATGGTAGGTATTTGTGTGTGTAAATGTATCTAAAGGTACAAGGATAGATAGGGTAGGGATTCCCAGCTGTCAGATATGTGCGTGTTGTCTGTCATTGACCAAAATGTCATTTTGTGGCATCTGACTGTGCACACGTATGACTGATAAGTGTTCCACCATCACGCAGAACATGAGCCAAATCCCAGCACTATCTCTTTCCATATAACATCTGGAAGTTACATGTAATCTCTGCGAATCTTTTGCATCTCTCAAATAGAGATGATCCTACCTCATAGGAAGGTTGCTATTGAAGACGAGATGATTTATATAAGGCCCTTTAAATAGAGTTCCTTGTACATACCTGGTAACTGTCACAGGTCCTACCTGATGTGTCTGTGGCCCTGGATGCCCAGGCTCAAGCCCCAGCTCTTCTCCCCCTTTGCTCTAACTTCTTGCTTTTCTTTCCTTTCTCATGGGACCTTGGCCGCTCTGGCTTCCAGCAGAGCACACTCCCACTTCAGGGCCTTGGCTCTTTTTCTTTTCTTTTTTTTTTTTTTTTTTTTGTGTTGGAGTCTCACTATGTCGCCCTGGGTAGAGTGCCTTGGCATCAGAGTTCACAGCAACCTCAAACTCTTGGGCTTAAGTGATTCTCTTCTGTCAGCGTCCCAAGTAGCTGGGACTACACCATGCCTGGCTATTTTTTTGTTGCAGTTGTTGTTAGCAGGCCTGGGCCGGGTTCGAACCCACCAGCCCTGGTGTACGTGGCCGGTGCCCTAACTGCTGAGCTACAGCTGCCAAGCTGAACCTTGGCTTTTTCCCCAGATACTTGTACAGCTTGCATCCTGGTTTTATTTAAGTTCTGCTCAGATACGACCTTATCAGACTAGTTTTTCCTGACATCTCATTAAAAATAGCATTTTTTTTCCTTACCTGGCTTTATTTCTTATCAACAGTGATCTAACACGCATACAGCATCTGTATCTTTTTTTTTTTTTTGAGGCAGAGTCTTCAGCTGTCGCCCTGGGTGCTGTGGTATCATAACTCACAGGAACCTCCAACTCTTGGGGTCAAGTGATCCTTTTGCCTCAGTTTTTTCTTTCCTTTTTTTTTTTCTTCTATTTTTAGTAGAGATGGGGTCTCGCTTTTGCTCAGGTTTGTCTCAAACTCATAAGCTCAATCAGTCCACATACCTTAGCCTCCCAGAGTGCTAGGATTACAGATGTCAGCCACTGTGTCTGGCCATATCCTCTGTATCTTCCCACAAAGTCTAAGTTGTGAGAACAGGGACTTAATTTTGCTTTCTCTTGTATCATAGAACATAGAACAGTGGTTAGCACATACTTGGTTCTATATTTTTTTAATATAGAACTACTAATAACAATATTTCACTAAGCTGCCCTTATAATAACTCCTTATCAATAACTTTTGGAAATTACCACTTTTCGCCTAAGGATTGCTTAGACTTTATTACAAATGACAAGGTACTAAGTCTCAGTTTCTCTGTGATTTTTCTCCTTCTAGGTTTCAGTGTGGCCCAGAAGCCCTTTGGAGCCACGTATGTATGGAGTAGCATCATAAATACTCTTCAAACACAAGTGGAAGTGAAAAAACGAAGGCACCATTTAAAACGACACAATGACTGCTTTGTTGGTTCCGAAGCTGTGGATGTCATTTTTTCTCACTTAATTCAGAATAAGTATTTCGGTGATGTGGATATTCCTCGGGCCAAAGTGGTGAGAGTGTGTCAGGCACTTATGGATTACAAAGTATTTGAACCAGTTCCAACCAAAGTCTTTGGAAAAGACAAAAAACCTACATTTGAAGATAGTAGTTACAGCTTTTACAGATTCACAACCATGCCTAACCAGAATAGTCCGTTAGGCAAAGAGAACAGACTATGTTCACCTTCCAGGTTAGTACATAATGTTACATTATCATGGGGATATTGGTGGGACTTTGTCTACTTTTTAATGGGATGCTAACTGGTTTTATACACACTCACAGAGGGTGCCAAAAAATGTATACTCTTTTTAAGAGATGTTGTATATGTATTTTCGAAGTTGAACTGAAGGTACTATTACTGGTCAAGTGTACCTAGACATGCTACACACATCCATTTTACTCGCAATTTGTACATTTTGGGGGAATGATCAATTTTACTTCCAATAAGATCTCTTAAAATGTATATATGTGGGGCGGTGCCTGTGGCTCAGTGGGTAGGGTGCCGGCCCCATATACCGAGGGTGGTGGGTTCAAACCCAACCCCAGCCAAACTGCAACAAAAAATAGCCTGTAGTCCCAGCTACTTGGGAGGCTGAGGCAAGAGAATCCCTTAAGCCCAGGAGTTGGAGGTTGCTGTGAGCTCTGTGATGCCACAGCACTCTACCAAGGGTGATTAAGTGAGACTCTGTACAAAAAAAAAAAGTGTGTATATGTGTTTTTGGTACCCCCTGCATGCGCACGTGTGTGTGTATGTTTTGTTTTGTTTTTTGAGCAGAGTCCACTCTGGTGCCTGGGCTTGAGTGCAGTGGAATCACTCAATAGCTCAATGCAACCTCAGATGCCTTGTCTCAAGTCATAATGTTCCTCCTCAGCCTCCTAAGTAGTTGGGACTACAGGCATGCACCACCACACCTGGCTAATTTTTAAATTTTTGTAGAGATAGTCTTTCTGTGTTTCTTAGGCCGGTCTTGAACTCCTGGCCTTAGGTGATCCTCCTGCCTCAGCCTCCCAAAGTGTGCTAGAATACAGGTGTGAGCTGCTGCACCTGGCCCTGGATTTATATTTTTTAAACAATATAAGTGGCTAAAATTTAGGTCTGTGAGTGAATTTGATAAAGTATAGTGAAATTTTTTTTTTTTGAGATAGAATCTCTTTGTCACCCTCAGTAGAGTGCTGTGGCGTCATAGCTAACAGCAATCTCATACTCTTGGGCTTAAGCGTTTTTCTTGCCGTAGCCTCCCAAGTTGCTGGGACTATACTGAAATTTTTTAAACTTTAGTGGGTGTTTCCTAGAGTTCTTGTTTCTGCTAAAAATATGAATAATCAACAAACCAATTTTTCTTTTTCAAGTTATAGTTATACTGTGAAACATGTTAAGAGAACTTATGTAGCCAGTAGTGAGAACAGAGTGAAGGTGAAAGCAGATGGGGAGAAATCCAGGTTGTTAGGGCATCATTAGAATACAGGAAGTGGCAGATGTGAAGTGTAAAAGGCATGTGGGAGGCAGAGTTTGGACTTGATCTAAAAGTTGTTGGGAAGACCACAGAAATATTTTAAGCATGATGAAACTTTTTTAGAAAGGTAGCTACATCCTGGTTAGCTGTTGGCAGCCTACTGGGGAGATCTAGTTAGGAATCTATTGTAATATTGTAGGCTACATAAGATGAGGGCTGAACTCAGCAGCAGTGGGGGAGAAAAAAGGATGGTTTAAAGCAAGACTGGAGAGACAGTTGCTGGATGCATGTGGGTGAAGAGTACATATAAACTGAGTTGTCATGAAATAAAGCAATTTTACGTTTTTATTACCCTCAGCTAAACTGTGCAGTGGTGTCACGGAGGTATAATTGAAGCTCTTGTAGTTCAGATCTGATCTGATATTAGCATTTTAATGTACTGACTCTATATCTAAAATATAAAACTTATCTCTCTATGTAGGAAGGAGATACAAGGATAAGGTAGGACACCACCAACACTTTATTTATTTATTTATTTTTTGAGACAGTCTCACTTTGTCACCCTCAGTAGATTGCCATGGTATCACAGCTCACAGCAACCTCTAACTCTTGGGCTTAAGCAATTTTCTTGCTTCAGCCTCCCAGGTAACTGGGACTACAGGCGCCTTCCACAACACCCGGCTATTTTTAGAGATGAGGTCTCACCCTGGGTCAGACTGGTCTTGAACCTGTGAGCTCAGGCAGTCCACTCACCTTGGCATTTGGTGCTGGGATTACAGGTGTGAGCCACTATGCCCAGCCTCTACCAGCACTTTATTATTTTTTTTTTTAGAGATAGTCTCACTTTATCACCCTTGGTAGAGTGTATGGTGTCACACAGCTCAGAGCAACCTCCAACTCTTGGGCTTAGGCGATTATCTTGCCTCAGCCTCCCGAGTAGCTGAGACTATAGGTGCCTGCCAGAATGCCTGGCTATTTTTTTGTTGCAGTTTGGCTGGGGCCTGGTTCGAACCGACCACCCTCCGTATATGGGGCCAGCGCCCTACCCGCTGATCCACAGCTCTGCCCTCTACCAGCACTTTAAATGGAGGTCCATATGGTTTATCTGAAACCCTTGGGACCAGGTACATCTATTTAGGTCATTTTGTACATACATAGGGCAGTCCCCAAGTCACAAACATCCTACTTACATGTGACTCTCACTCGCAAGTGGAAGCAATTACAGGTAAGAGGCAAGTATACTTGTTCCAACTTACATACAAACTCAACTTGTAATCTGGGACTGCCTGTGTATGTTGCTTAACACCCCTAGATGGATCTGAGACAGCACCTGGTGATCAAGCATATTAATATTTATGTGGTGAACAAAAACTTCATACTACTTGGGATAAAAAAAAGGCTCTGATAGAGCCAGATGTGGTGGCTCACGCCAGTAATCCTAGCCCTCTGGGAGGCTTTGAGCCTGGGGGATTGCTTGAGCTCATAATAGTCTCAGGACAGGTTTTGATACCATATGTGTTCTGAATAAGCTTTTGATTT
This sequence comes from Loris lydekkerianus, assembly GCA_963574355.1. Lineage (NCBI taxonomy): Eukaryota > Metazoa > Chordata > Mammalia > Primates > Lorisidae > Loris > Loris lydekkerianus. The sequence goes on from CAUYPK010105766.1 coordinate 19,821, forward strand.
TTTCTTTTTAAATTTCAGACAGTCTTACTCTGTTTCCTTGGATAGAGTGCCACGGGAACATTACTGCTCACAGCAACCTCTTAGTCTTAGGCTATCCTCTTGCCTCTGCCTCCCAAGTAGCTAGGACTACAGGTACCTGTCATAACATCTGGCTAGTTTTTGTATTTTTTTGGTAGAGATGGGGTCTCACTTTTGCTTAGCTAGTCTCGAACTCCTGAGCTCAAGCAATCGGCCTCTCAGAGTAAGCCACTACACCCAGCCAACTTGATTTCAAAGCTCTTTGGGTTTCAGAATTTCACGTAAAGGATTGTAGATCTGTATCTGGAAAATGCTAATCACTATCCATTAAACAATTCCCCAGAAGTAGGTAAGGGAAAACAGTAAACAGAATGAAAAATGAAGTACAATTGATTATGTTTAATTGCTTTTTTAAATTGGCAACTAAAATTGTCATTGAATTACTTAAATCTAAATAAATATTTAAAGGAGGATTAATTTTGAAGCATTTACATATTTAGGCTTGAGAAAGAAGGTGAAGTGCTTTTTTTTTTTCTCTTTCTTTTTTTTTTTTTTATAGATAAAAATATGCACCATAGATGTGGCCCGACCCATTACCCTCCCTCCACCCTAACCTCCCCCCTCCCTTCCCCTTCCTTGGTCCTTTCCCCATAGTCTTGTGGTATAGTTGGGTTATAGCCTTCATGTGAAAGCTATAATTTAGCTTCATAGTAGGGCTGAGTACATTGGATACTTTTTCTTCCATTCCTG
>CAUYPK010105767.1:0-25723 GCA_963574355.1 Loris lydekkerianus
CAGCTCAGCTGCAACTTGTGGACTGAGCTGAAGCACCGCCCCTCAAGCAGACGGCAGAAGACGACTGGAGACTACGTGCATTTGATTAGGTGCGCACGCACCGAATCAAATAACCTGTATGACCCGAGTATAAGCCGAGTTCGGGTTTTTTGGCACAAATTTTTGGCACAAAAACTCGGCTTATACTCGAGTATATATGGTACATTCTGGTTGAGTGCATAAATGTTAATAATTGAAATCTCATCATGTTGAGTGTTACCCTTGACAAATATGAGGTGACTATCCTTATCTTTACTTACTTTTGTTGGTTTAAAGCCTATTGTATCTGCAAATAAAATTGCAACACCCACTTTTTTCTGATTTAAATTTGCATGAATTGTATATGACCGTCCCTTCACCCTGAGTCTATATTTATCTTTTAAGGTAAGAGAAGGTTCTTGTATGCAGCAGATATCTGGCCTGAGTTTTTGTATATAGTCAGCCAACTTGTGCCTCTTTAGAAGACAATTTAAGCCATTCACATTAATTGAGAATACTGAAAAGCCTGGTAGTACTTGGGGGTATTGATTTTTGGAAGTTGGAATTTGATCAAAAGTTTCTGAGTGAGTTTACTTTGATGGTAGTGGATTTTGCTGGTCATTATGGAGGATAGTTCTGAGAATATCCTAGAGAGTTGGTTTAGTTGCGGCAAATTTCTTCAACATGTGAATGTCATTAAAGTGTTTAATTTCTCCATCATAAATGAAACTCATTTTAGCTGGATACAGGATCCTGGGTGGAAAGTTATTTTGTTTTAGGAGGTTAAATGTCGATGACCACCCTCTTCTAGCTTAAAAAGTTTTGGCAGGGAGATCTGCAGTCATTCTAATGTTCTTCCCCTTTAGGTTATGGTTTTCTTGTGTCTAGCTACTTGCAGAATTTTCTTCTTCATATTAACGTTGGTGAACTTAATTATAATGTGTCTGGGAGATGCTTTATTTAGAATGATCCATGCTGGGGTTCTGAAATTGTCTGCTATCTGAATTTCAGAATCGGTTGCCATGTTTGGGAGGTTCTCCTTGATTACTTCTTGGAGTAGAGCATCTGGACCTTTCAAAGCAACCTCATTGCCTTCCAGAATCCCTATAAGGTGAATACTAGTTTTTCTGAATTATACCACAGCTCTCTGAGAGAATGATCTGTTTTTGCTCTCCACTTCTCTTCCTCTTTGAGCATTTGAGAGCGTTCAAACACTTTACCTTCAGTGTCAGAAATCCTTTTTTCTGCCTGCTCCATTCTGTTAATGAGTGATTCTACTGTATTTCTCATATCTTAAAGGGTTGCAAATTCTTTTCTTAATGTGTCAAAATCTTTGGTGATTTTCTCTTTGAATTCATTGAATTCTTTATTCCAACTTTACTTCCATTCTGTTAATCTTATTTACCATCTAAATTCTAAACTCTATTTCTGACATGTCAGCCATTTTTTCAGGAATGGGATCTTCTGGTGTGTCTGTCTTGTTGTTCCTTGGGGTAGTTGATCTACTCTGATTATTCATGTTGCAGAGTTTTCACACTAATTCTGCCCCATGATTATTTTTCACCATTTGGCTAGATGAGCAGATATGGTGAAATTGGATTGGGGCTCCCGTAGTAGTGATTAACCAGCCCTTTGCCAAAGAGCTGGGACTGGTGACTGCAGCTTTTCCCCTATAGCTTTGCAATGGACCCATACAGTACTACAGTCTGAGACATTGGGGACCTGCTTGGTGTATGTGTGTGTGTGTGGGGGGGGGTAAGTGGCTCTGTTTTACTTTCAGCTGGTCTCCATCTAATCCTAGTGAATCAGTAGTTCTAGGTTGAAATCTCAGTTGTGGAGAAATACAAGCAACCAAGACACCTCTTCCCCCAACAGGCAACAACTGGAAAAGGAAAATCAAACTTCCCACAGTGAGGGTACCACCTTGGATGGTCCTCAGGTGATTGGTCCAGGTCAAGAGTTGCAAATCAATTGTCCCAGGCAATACCCAGTCTCAAGTGGGAGAGTTCAAAAGGTGTCCAGAAACTAGATAGCAGGGGTCTTCTGGCAGTTCCAGTGTGGCTTGCTCCAGGGCTCTGTAGAGCAGAAGGGCCCAACAATGAGTTGTCTTGGCAGGTTGATACCTCCTTCCCCACCTTGCACCTCTGTCACACCCAGTCACTGGTAACCCCACAGGGATATGATTCAGTTCCCTCCAACAAGAAGATGCACCAGAGGGTTGCAACTGCCTGAGTCACAGGGAGATCTATGTTTCCTTGGCCAGGCCACTGCACTCTGCCACAAGCAGGCAGGGGGAGTTAAAGCCTGACTACCTTGGGTGCTTAATGGAAGCTGGGGAGTTTCACTCAGTTCCAGCCCTGCCCCAGATTGATGTTGCTGCCAGTTATATTCTCATGGAATTTGCATTTCTGTCCCAGCTATATTCCCTGGTGGGCCAGGCACTGTTTGAGTTCACAGAAACTGGGACTCAGCCCTGCCCTGTGCCCTTGCCGCTATGCCAATTCTCACAGAGCTGGCATCTCTGTCTCCGCTGCATTCTGTGTTGGGGTGGACATGGTTAGAGCTCACAAAGGGCTCTCAGCTCCTACCCCTCCCTGGGCTGATGCTGTTGCTACTCCTGCTTTTGTCCCAACTATGCTCCCCTGGGGGCTGGGTGCATCTTGGGCTCACAAAAGTAGCAATTCAGACTCATACCCACCCTAGGAGTATGCCGCCTCTGCCTGTGCATATTCTAGTCTCCATCCCCACCATGCCCCACTGGGGTAGGTACTACCTCAGGTATACCCTTTTGTCCCGGGGCCTGCATTTCCGTCCCAGATCTGTTCCACCTGACTGCCACTGGAGTAGAGGCCTGGCTCCCTCTGGTTGGGAGGTGGGAAGTGTTTCTCCAAAATATCTTAAGGGTATGATTCCTATTGTTCCCCCCACTGCCGCTCCTGCACTGTGCCACAGGGCACCATTTCTCCCCCTCCCATATGGCTCCCTTGCTCCACAGTCCCTTCTTTACACCTGTGTAAGTGTAAAACTTGTAACAAACTTGTAACAGCCTATGCCCTGTCCACATCTCTCGAGAACATGCCCAAGAATCTGGACTCCATGGGAGACAGGCTTCCAAACTTTGGGATGAGAATGGAGGGGAGTGCTCGGAGTTCAGAATTGCAGGTAGAGTATATGTTCAGTTTTATGCCTGGCAGGAGAGTGCCATGGCACACTAGTGGGTCTTCTCTGGGGAAGGAGTTCTGGTTTTTAGAGGGCCTCTCCCATAGGATAAAATAGGAGAATATCTGAACTCTGCTTGCTTGTTGGTAGAAAGTATACTGTGAGCCATTCTCATGGGGGAGGGGACTCCTATCTGCTTGGTGATGGGTTTTGTACCTATTGTTTGTTTCCTTGGAGTCAAAGATCACCTCAGCATGGGTGATGTGCATTCTTCAGTTGTCTCTCTTGGCTTAACTCCAAACCATCAGCTTACTTGATAAACTTCTATCCTTTAACTCTCCTTCTGGATGGAACCTCTGTGGAAAGCTGGCTCCAGTCGGCCCTCTTGCCTCCTCCCTCCCCTGGAACTCCAATGTAATTCTTAAAAACAAATCTAGAGATATCACGTTAGCAGACTTCAGGTTATACTATAAGTCTATAGTCATCAAAACAGCATAGTACTTGCACAAAAAGAGAGATGTAGATCTATGGAAGAGAATGGAGAATCTATAGATGAACTCAGCCACATATTATTTGATCTTTGATAAGCCTAACAAAAGTACACACTGGGGAACAGAATCCCTATTTAACAAATGGTGTTGGAAGAAATGGTTAGCCACATGTGGAAGACTGAAATCAGACCCATACCTCTCACCATTGACAGAAATTGATTCTCACTAGATAAAAAATTTAAATTTAAGGCACAAAACAATACAAATTCTACATTAGAATGTGGGAAAAATGTTTGTAAATATTGGTCTGGGAAAAGATTTTATGAGGAAGATGCCATCAGCAATTGCAGCACACCAAAAATAAAGAACTGGGATTTGATCAAGCTAAAAGCTTCTGCTCAGCTAAGGTTATCAAAAACAAAGCAAACAGCCTTCAGAGAGCATATTTTTGCATGTTACAAATATGACAAAGGCCTGATAACTAGAATCTACAGAGAACTTAAATTATAGTAAGAAAAGGGCAAACAACCCCATTTTCTTGTGGGCAAGAGACTTGAACAGAAACTTCTCTGAAGATGACAGACAAATGGCCAAGAAACATTAAAAAAATGCTCATTATCCCTGATCATCAGAGGAATGCAAATCAAAACCACTCTGAGATATCACCTAACTCCAGTAAGATTAGTCCATATCACAAAGTCCCCAAACTGTAGATGCTGGTGTGCATATGGAAAGAGAGGGACACTTTCACACTGCTGGTGGGATTATAAACTAATACAACCTCTATGGAAAGAAGTATGAGAATTAGCATAGAACTAAAAGTCCACCTTCCATTTGATCCTGCAATCCCCTTATTAGGTAATGTACCCAGAAGAAGAAAAATCATTTTACCACAAAGACATTCACACCAGAATGTTTATTGCAGTTCAATTCATGATCGCCAAGTCATGGAAGCAACTTAAACACCCATCAACCCAAGAATGGACCAACAAATCATGGTAAAAGATGGAGATTTTACCTGGATGGAGTTGAAACACATTCTTTTTAGTAACTTATCTCAAGAATGGAAAAGAAAATCTAATGTACTCAATACTAATATGAATTTAATTTATTAAACAATCACACCCTCATACGAATGATAAAACACAAATTTAGTCTAGCAAGGAGGCCAAGTGGGGGAGGACGGTGATTGGCGGGAGGAGGGAGGACATTTGGTGGGATCTCACCTAATGTGCACAATGTGAGGGTGTTCAACATGCCCCCTGTTTGAGGGAGTATTCTACAACTTGAACTTTACCTTGGAAGAGAGAACAATATAACCTAAAAATTTGTACCCTCATATTAATTTGAAATTTAAAAAAATGATTCTCTTTTCCTGCTGCTGCTTAAAGGTTGTTCAAAGATGTGTTTCCCAGATTCTTTTCCCTGGCTACACTTGCAAATGTGATAAATTTAAGTTCTTAAGGGATTCATTTGCAGAAAATATATTATCTTTGATTTTAAATTTGGAGATTCATACATGCAATGGGGCTATTTCCTTTCCTGCCAAAGAAACAAAGTGTTTCTCCCAAAAGCTAAAGTCAATGTGTTGAGGGGTCTAGTTTATGAGCAACTGTTTTGTATTGATTAGACAGGCCCTCTCCACCAGGGCCACTGTTCCCACCACTGTTGGAGGCACGCCTATTGCTATGTGCCACGCAGTCACCTTGGAGACCAACAAAAATGGATTCATCCCTGGCCTTTTCTTTTGCTCCTCACTTTGAAAGCCACTTACACTTGAATGTATTATTTAATGTGGTGAAAAATGCATCGGTTTTCCAGTTCTTCAGAGCTCACACAGGCTTAGAAACTTTAGAAATCTTTCTAAAACTAAAATAATCCCACCCTTGGAACAGCACTGCAGGGTGTCCATCTCAGGATTACATCAGTGGACCTGGGTGAGGAAAACAATTAAGTGAACAGTTTTGTGAATTTGGGTGATGAGATACCCCCACCCCAATTATCCCTTATCATATCTGAAAGAAATACAAAATTACTACAGCCATGGCCTCAGGGGTACTGTTAAATCCGAGACACACAACTGTGTCAAAGAGAAGTGAACTTGATCCACTTGAAGAAAACAGACTCAAAGACCTGACCAGATGTCCAATTTTCTGACAAATGGAATAAACTGACCAGGCAAACTGACCAGGCTGATGGAATCAGATTCCCAATTCATTCAGGGCATTTAAATAAGACTTAGACCAAAAACTGAAAAAACAACAACAACTAAACCAAAAAGACTTAGAGAATTTACATATGATTATTCAACACTCCTTTTACACTATTACCTTGAACCACAGATGGGAACAAAGAATGAGATATGGCGTCCCACATTATCAGTTGAACTACACTTGAACTATGTTTCCTCAATTCTCTTTACTGCCTGGTTTTTGGCTAGGGCTAACCATAGGAGAAATCTTTGATGGAAACACATTACAGGTGAATCAGAAGTTTTGTTTAGCTTGAAGGATTAGTTGAGTATGGTGCATGAATGTTGTGGATACTCTGATTTATCTTCTTGGCTTTTGTTTTATCTCTTTCTTGGCTTTCTCCAACTCCTGGGAAAAGAGCATTTTCAGGACCCTGAGGGACAGTGCCAGCTTCTCTTGAAAATCACATGTGTCATTAAAATTAGAAGCTCAAAGGTTGTGACAGAACCCAGCTTGCAGTTCATCCTGTGGATTTCAGCATCCATGTCGCTCTCTCTCTCTCTACACCTATCTTGCTTCTCCAGCTCCCTTTCTATGAAAGAAACAGCCAAATATAAACTGCTTAACCAATCCTCACACTTGCACAATGTTCAGTTACTCTAATAAATCTGTATTCTATCTCCTTCCTAATGGTTTACTTCTCTGAGCAGATTCTGAGTGACGCAGGACGTGTGCCCGGCTCTGTTATAGACACATCACTATATATCAACCTGTTAAAAAAAAAATCTTCCTTTTCAACTAAAGTGAAAGAAAAAAATCAGTGAAGGTGTCAATGGCCACACAAGGTTCTAAGGGACCAAATTCAAGCTTTGTGTTATTTCTTCTGTGCCACAGAGCTGGATGAAGGCTCCCCTGTCCCCAGTCAAAACCACATTAAACATTTTGGGGGAAGGTAGGTGACAGGGTAAGGAATTCAGAGGGAATACCAGGCTATAATGATAGGACTAGAAGGAAATAAGTTGATTGATTAAATTAATGGCAGAGATGTGAAGGAAGTGGTAAGGGTGACATTAAAAGATTGGGGAAAGGTGGGTGGTGCCTGTGGCTCAAAGGAGTAGGGTGTCGGCCCCATATACCAGAGGTGGCAGGTTCAAACCCGCCCCCAGCCAAAAACTACCAAAAATAAATAAATAAGAGTGGGAAAAGGTTCTCAATATTTGGATACCAAAGCTTATTGGTAAGATTTTCTAGGTGGACAAATCCTTACAACATAGACGATTTAAGATCAAGGAAAGTAATAAGCCAGGGAAACAAACAAACAAACAAACAACAAAAAAAAAAAACACAGGAGATATCTCATCCCAGAAGGCAACCGAGGTATAAGGCAGAAGATTTAGAATTCTGGGTACCATGAAATTAAATATCTATTAACACCTACTCTGTGAAAGCTAAGGATGCCACAGCGAGAAAAACAAACTCAATAGTTGAGAACTAAATTGCAGGGACAGAAGGAGGAGAAGGGGGTGGGTTCAGGAGGGTCCTTCTTGCTCCAAGGTCTGGTCCTTGGGCTAAGTCAAGAAACATTCTCCTCTGAGAGGTCGAGGCAGGTGGACTGCTTGAACTCAGGAGTTCAAGACCAGCCTGAGCAAGAGCAAGGCCCCATTACTACTAAAAACAGAAAAACTAGCCAAGCATTGTGGCAGATGCCTGTAGTCCCAGTTACTCTGGAGGTTGAGGTAAAAGGATCACTTCAGCCCGAGAGTTCGATGTTGCTGTGAACTATGATGCAACCGTACTCTACTCAGGGCAACAGTGAGTCTCAAAAAAAGAAAGAAAGAAATATTCTTAATGAAGCCCCATCAAGTCCATTACTGATCTTAAGATTAGGCTCAAGGAACAAGATAACATTCAGTCATCAGGATTCAAGCTCAAAGCTTTTGATGTTGTATCTCAAACCATTTGCCTTGAGATTCTTTCTTCCTGGCTGTAGGTCAAAGTTATTCCCATCATGCCATATAGTAAGGCCAAGTGATTTCTGTAGTTGGCAAGATCCAGGGAACTAGAAAGGGTGACAAATTGTGAGTCTTTAAAAAAAAACAACAACAACTGTGTTCCAATTAACATAGATATATCGATAAATCAAGACACTCAATTTAAATGATTAAGCAACTTATCTGACTTTAATATATGCTCATGTACGTATGACCCATATATAATATGTGTGCATACAACACATAAGAGAGAGACTGTGAATGTGAAGTATCAATGCTAATTCAATTTTCATGACAATTATATGGAGTATAATATAGTGGAGTACAAAGGTTAAACTCTGGTGATGAACTGAAGTTCTCAAATTTAATGAATAATTACTGTTTCCTAAACTATTTACATAAGAGTGACTTTATACATTTATTTATTATTTTCTTCTTTTGTTATAGAGATCCATTATACAGATTAAGGTGTCTTTTTTACCATTTCTTGCCACAAAGCATTATATATAAATAAATATATTGACTAAACTTGGCTTCATGGTTCTCATCCTTCTGGAATTCACACAATGGTGTCTCAAACTAAAGAGTTCATCCATGTGTGTTCTGCCGACACCATCCCCTTCCCCTGACACTTTTAAATATATGTCTTTAAAAGAAGAGAACCTTCACACAGCTACCTGCTGTTTATAGCCAGTAAGGAAGTGTTTGAGAAGCATGCAGTCATGGCAACTTTCTGGTTTTTTGATTGTTAGATCCCTTGCTTAGCAATAATAATATCAAGACTCAGCAGATAGAAACTCCCTTTGCTGTGCTATATCAAGTTCACACAAGTAATCTATTTCACCAATAGTGGTTTAGGCCCCTTCTTAGTAATAACTCATTTTAACATGCTCAGTCTCACTGGCTTCCTGCATCCTAACTGGCAAGAGAGCTGTTACCATGATGTTCATGAACATTTTCTTTAGGTATTCCATTTTCTGTATTTCTTCAATGGAGGTAATGGCTTCACAATGAATATTAGATTATCAGATATTTATCTATGTGTAATTTTAATGCATTCAATCTGGATGAGTAAAACATCTCCTTTATTCAAGCTACGGGCAGAAAAATTTTCTCAGTCCTGAAACTTGGTGTAAGGAACTGGGCTAAGCCGATTTCCAGAGGAAACATGGGGATAAATCACATCATGTGCAGGATTATCCCTGGGCTGGTTGTTAGGTCACGCTGTACTCTACTTTACACAGATGACTTTCGAAAGAAATGTTTGTAGGAAAAGCCATAATCCCCTGAAGAAGGTTTATTTATATTGCCATTGGAAAGAGGCCCATGGGTGAAGACCCTGGGGAACAGTGACCAGCTACCATGCACCAAAAACTACTCATTTGACCTACAGTACTTGCAGTTATGTGGAAAAGCATAGAAGATGCTAACGTGGGCCACTGGGGATTTTGTACAGAGTGGTACCATGGCCTGCGGTGGAGGCATCTGTCCCAGTGTGCAATGAGGAGGAAAAGGAACATTCACCGTGTATTCAACTGAAAAGCAACAATAAAACCAACTAAAGTGGTTCTGTGTTTCACTGGAACTATTAGTTGGCAATTTTTACCACTAACAAATACTCTTAAAATTTGGGGGCTGGGTTGGGTCTAAGATCTAAACAAATCTTAAAGTTATGATTGAGTTTTAATTATATATACAATTTTATATTTGAGCTTAAAATTTAAAAACAAAACAGCAAAATAAAGTATAATCGTAAGGTGTAATATTTTTCTTTAGGTGCAAATTTCAATTTATAGGTAAAATGTTTTATAAAATTTGAATAATTTCTTTAAAATTAATTTTTACTTTTAATTATTTGCTATAAAACTGAAGGAAAACAACTGAAGAATTGATTATGATTAAGTTATTTCCATAAATATTTTTGTGACTCAGAGGAAGATGATTATTTAAAAATTATCTACTCCAGAGGTCAAATATACTACACATACCACTAACAGAAATAAGGTGGGTCTGAGGCCACAGTTTGCAGAGTGTGCTGGACACTCATACAAGAGAAATAAAATTGAACCAGCCTAGAAAGGGTCCTCAGAGTCAGATATGTGATCATTTCTGCATATGCCACAAATCACTCATTACTCTTAATAGTTAGCTTGTCCCAAATGATCAGATGATTGATAATTGATTTTCATATAGGACAGTGGTTCTCAACCTTCTTAATGCCTCCTAATGCTGCGACCCTTTAATACAGTTCCTCATGTTGTGGTGACCCCCAACCATAAAATTATTTTCGTTGCTACTTCATAACTGTAATTTTGTTACTGTTATGAATCGTCATGTAAATATCTGGTATGCAGGATGTATTTTCATTGTTACATAGGAGTTGTGACCCACAGAGTTGAGAACCGCTGATATAGGGAGAATACAGTATTTCTTAAAATAATTTTCACTCACTGCATTTCAATGTAGAGAAGACACCAGAAATCTACTACCCCTAGACATCCTGCAATCCAGCATACACCCTGGGTAGCAGTCTGGACAGAAGGCCATTTGCACAGTTGCTTTGTGAAGACAGAATGGTTCAAAGACAGTCACAGTCGGGAGCCAAGAGGAAGACGTGGAGAACTGCCTCCTCGTCCAAACCTTTGCTTACATGGTAATATAGTGGTGCCAAAGGGTCCAAATGATTTATGCCATCTGTGATTTTCACCTAAAATCCCTTTCAGAACACTTGTACACTGTTGGTAAGGTTGTAAATTGATATAGCCTCTATGGAAAGGAATATATCCTCAAAGAGCTAACTGTAGATATTCCATCTGATCCTGCAATTCCACTACCAGATATCTACCCAGAAGAAAATAAATCATTTTACCACAAGTTCATTTGCATTAGAATGTGCATGGCAGCTCAATTCACAATTGCCAAGACATGGAAGCAACCCAAGTGCCCATCAACCTATGAATGATTAATAAACTGTAGTATAAGTATACCATGGAATACTATTCAGCTATAAAAAAGATGGATACTTCACATCTTTTGTATTTATCTGGAGGGAGTTGAAACACATTCTTCTTAGTATCACAAGTATCACAAGAATGGAAAAGCAAATATCCAATGTACTTAATATTAATATGAATCTAATAGAGAAACAACTACATATCCACACAAGAATAACACAAGTATATTTAAGATGGGGGAGGGGATGAGGGGGAGTTCCATAAACTCTCCCCTGCTGGACTCACGGTGAGGGTGTACAGCATACTACCAATGAAGGGCCTGATTGCCTCAACTACAACTTGAATTTTACCTTAGAAATACAAATAATGGGACCTAATCATTTGTACCATTATATGAATCTGAATTTTTGTAAAAAGAAAAGAGTTATAAAAAATAAAATTCCTTTCATCTCAATCTATAGCTTGATGTGTTTTATTTATTTATTTTTATTTATTTATTTTTATTTTTTTTATAATTAAATCATAGCTGTGTACATTAATGCGATCATGGGGCACCATACACTGGTTTTATAGACGGTTTGACACATTTTATCACATTGGTTAACATAGCCTTCCTGGCATTTTCTTAGTTATTGTGTTAAGACAATTACATTCTACATTTACTAAGTTTCACATGTACCCTTGTGAGGTGCACTGTAGGTGTGGTCTCACCAACTACCCTCCTGAGCTCAGTCCATCCTCCCCCCTCCTCTTCCCTCTTTTTCTTGTAGCACTGTATGTATTTAGTAACTAATAAAAACTAATCTTTGAAAAACAACTACAATGCCAGACATACTTGCCACAAAAAGGATATAACCAGAGCTAATATAGGATGCATGGGATTTTGTGTTTGCTTCATTTAATGATGCAGAATCCATACGCACAGCCAATGTTGGTTGTCTCATGGATAGGCAAGGTGACAAGGACAATACAAAATCATTTTACATTTTACGTGGCCATTTGTGTACAGGAGTGATACCTTTGGAAAATATGCAGTTCAAATGCAAGTCATGGTCACAGTTAAGTAGACCAAGACTTTCATTTATTTTGTCCCCTTCTTTCATTCCCTTTCCTAGGATCTATACTTTTCTAGATGAACAGAGGAAGCAGAGAGATGATAAAAAGATTTCTTAGGAAGGATTTTGTTCTCAAGTCTCATCCAAAATTCAGGAAGTGTCACAAGTCTTGGCAATTGACCTAATGTTTCCAGCAAATGCCACCTTTAACAGTCATTTTTAACTTATCAAACAAATCAGTAGGAGGTAATGTTGTACACCACCACAAAGGTGAAATAGCGTAGTCCTGGTGGTTTTTATGCCACAGAGATCATATTTGCAGGTATTAAAAACACAGCAAGGAGAATGACACTTCCTCCCCACAGTACAGCGCATTTTTTAATCATTGCTATTTGGGGGATAATGTTTCTCTCTTGGTGATGATGAGAACAGTTTCACATATTAATCTGCCTTTAGACCAAATCTGGATAAATAATTTAACAGGTTTCAACCTGTTGTTCAGGTTTCAACCTTGTCACGTTCAAACACCACAAGTGAATATTATAAAAGCAAAATTGAAGTTACATAAATGGTCTTCCTGAAAAAATGTCTCTTTCAGGGTATTTTCTTGAATATCTCTCATTTCTTCCCATCTCTTGACATTAAACCAAGTCAATGGGAGATGTGTACTACTAAATTACATATGATCCTTATGCGGCACTAGTGTTCAATTAATAATAGTGGCAACCACATGCTGAAAGGGCATGAGCAGGGTACATAGCTCACGAGCTGGAGCTTTCTCTGCGCAAGTTGAAATGAGTCTTCATTTCGTTCTTCCTCTCTCTCCTACTGTGTCTCTTTCTCTGAGCTCAGATAGCTTCCATCTGATCTCCTAATTGCTACATATAAAATGCAGGTCTTAATTTCCAGGACCTGTGCTATTTTACACTTGCCTCTGCTATACTTAACTATCTTCCTCTTGTAGACTCATTGTTTCAATGTAGTGTATCATGAACAGTAGTGATTTTAATAGATTGGATGCAAAAAAATCACTAGAGTCACTAGTAGCCAAAGGTATTTCATCTCAATAAAAGCAAAGAAAACAAATCTGGCCAAAGAACATTTGGCATTCCGAGAAAAATAGAATTGTTTTAATGTAAGTAGTAAACCTAGATTGTTCTTGCCACCTTACAACTTGTTGAATGTTTATGAATATCCTTGAAGAGGTGATAATAATCAGAGAGGTTGAATAAGAATGCTGAAATTATTATTCAGAGAAGTTGAATAAGAATGCTGGGTCAAAGTGTGAGTCTGCCCTTGTTCTAGGTAGGACATATTTCTAAACATCTCTATACCTAAGGTTTTTTTTTGTTTTTTTTTTTTCATCTACAGAACTAATATAATAGAGTTGAAAACATTAAATGAGTTAATATTTGTAAAGCACTTAGACCAAGGCTTAAACACAAATGTGGAGATAGTATGAGTCTTACTCTTGGGGAAGTAAGTAGATAGTGAGGATTATCAGTAAAGATTATGGAAATCTTCAGAGGACTCAATAGAGTTTGGGTAAGAGACTATCAGGACTAATAAGAATTGTAATACTCCAAAGAAGCAATAATGAGAGTCTGAATCAGTAGTAGCCATTGGGTCATCTTTGAGACATAATAAAGACTAATTTATGGAAAGAGGCAAATGAATAGGTGAAACAAGGGATCTTAGCCCCATCATCTGGGAGAACAAATATCTCTTCCATGCACACAGACACAGTACCACAGGATTTGGATAGAAGGCAAACTTTCAGCAAATAGCAGCAGTAGATTAGAGTTTCAAGGGAAGAATTCATGGTTGACAGGAGAATGGCAAGATCAAGGCCAGACCATAGGAGGGAGACCAAGGCCAGACCATGTCCGGGGTAATGAATGAGAAAGTTGAAACAGGTGGGTCCTAGTCTGGGCATGCAGACTGGGACACAAGTTCAGGGAGAATTTTTAGAGGGCATCTAGGGTGTTGGATTCCCAAATCTCTCCCATCAAGAGCCAAGATTTGCCCTGGACACCAGGGCATCATTGTAATGTGGTAGGAGTTCACTAAAGAGGAAAGAAGAATAAAGAATCCAGAAAATAGAAGAAAGTTTGCCACCTCAAAATCCTGTATAGAAATTGAGGAAGTCCTGGATGAGAAAGGTGTTTCTACATATTAATACTTTCATGATCCAATGTAAAGGGACTTCAGGTGAAAATGGAAAGAAGGGACAAAAGCATCAATCACGTTTCAAAATGACTACGTTGACGCACGTTAGGTGTAACACGGAAAGTCCAACTTAGAAATTAGAATAGTCTAACTTAGAAACTTAGAAATTCCTAGAATAAAATAGTTGGGAAAAGGGTTAGACGATACTCAGATATCTATATTCTGGTGCACGGAGATTTGGTAAATTTAACTAAGACCTTTCGACTTAAGAAGAAACACAATAACTCATATTGTTATCAAGACAACAATAAATACATAGCTGTGGAAAACTACAGACTGCTCAAAATAAACATTGTTTTTACTTTGGTTTTCAGAAGGATCTGAGAAATGTTCTCTGTTAAGAAGGCACGTACCTCTATATACTGACATCAATTTACACATGTGAAATAAATGCTGTGGTTTTTGTTGCTGTAGTTTCTCTCTAGCTTGGTCTTGAGGTCCCCCTGTTCAGAGCAGACATTAATAAGTCAAGACAGCTGCACAGTAGGCAAACTTTGACCAGGGAAAGGTCAGGTTCAGGTGTGTCAGGTAAGACATGCTGAGGTTAACTCAAAATGCATGTAACAAAAGAAACCCAGGGAGAGCAGTGAGGGGAGGCTGGAGGGAAGTGTGGAGATAGCAAGGAGCTCACCCAGCAGGTAGGCAACAAGAAAGAGACCATGGGGGCTTATGCTTTTATTAAGTTCTGTGGCTATCAGCCCTTAGGCTTTCCCATGGGGGCAATGGATTGGCTAAAGAAAACTTATGTGTAGTGGGGAAACATACTTATATGACTCAGGCACTGACCCCGTGTTTTTCATGGTCAACAGCTGTGGGGTGTGTTTGGTTTGGGGTTAGAGAGAGAAGCACACAGACTATACACATATCACAAACCACCATGCCCAGAAAGGGCATTTGAACGAGGCCCAAGGTGGCAGAATACTACCATACATCAGCCAAAAAGGGTTGCTGAAGCGGCAACCATATTAAACAAATGTACGACAGCAAACTTTTGATTAAGGATAGAAGGTAAAGGGGGCTGTGAAGAGAAGGAGCTGTGGGAGGGCCAGACACACTTTGCTTGCTGAAGAGTTGTTTCTGGGCTCAGATCTGGCCATGGGGTTGACCAGGCAACCATCTGAGAAGACATCTGGCCTTGAGTCAAACTGTAAGAATTGTGATGTTAAGAGATTGTTTTATTCATAACTCCTGGGCAACCCTGGGACCGTAGGTGGCCTTCTGGATACTTGAGTGCCGCCTTTTGACTGAATCCAAATTTTACAGAACAAGTCCTTTTAAGAAAAGGCTATTAGGTGAATAATGGTTTTAGCCACAAATCCAAAAGCAGTGCCACATGGGTGTGGTGTGGTGACGCCTGCCACTTGTTATCAGTCTTCTGAGCCTCAGGCCCACATTCAGGCAATAATTATCATCAGTCATACCTGCAAATACCAACAAACATACTTCTCTTTTCTCGTCATTTAGGATAATTCCAAGTTTGTAGTTCTGTAATTCAGCCTTGAACCATTTGGAGGTAAATATTAAGTCACATGTTGAAAATCGAGTCTGGATTATCTATATAGAAATGTTTCTTTTCATAACTAATTGCAATCATGATAGTCATTTAAAAATGAAAAGTCTGTAATTCTGGTGGAACATTTCCCAAACAAGTCAGGTTACTGAAGTGTGTGTGCATAGATATTTCAGTGTGTACCCCTCTTCAAACTTTTGGAGTAACTTAGTCAGATGAAAATACAAAAGGTCAGTGAACAATGTAAATTAACTCATTAAGCCAAATACAAGAAACATCCAACACAAATAAATTACAAAGTATGTTTTTTAAAAAATCATAGGCATCTTTCACCAACATTCAAGTAAATGTGTTTAAATATTGACTCTCTCAAAGGGGATGTGCTGTCTCCTGCACACCATTAAAAGAGAAATCTGTTATTTCTTTGTGTCTTTCCTGCACCCAGCATTACCTACAGTAGAACAATAGACACTTTTGATTGATTAATAAGAAATAACTGTGGAAACAGAACGCTGCTAAGTTTTCATGTACTTTTTATTGAAAAGAAAGATTTAATAGCTGTCATCCATTCGAAATCATTGAACAATTACAAAATTCTCCATTTGTAAACTATTAATGCATTTCATCCAAATGGGGACTACATCACTAAAAATAAAAATACACTCTGTATGTACACCCAGGTTTTCTTGTGAAGTGCTTTCCCGGAAATTCTTGGAAAAAGCTCTCAGTGTAAAACAACCTCTTAACCAGTTTCCCAGATCTCTAACCCCATTGGTCTCCTCTTCACCCCCAGCAGATAATTTGGTGTTTCAGACAATCTTGCCTCTGTCATATGTGGTTCTTCTAAACTGAGCCTCTCTTTACTGCCTTGTCTCTTCAAATCTGCTCATCCTGAAGTTAGTGAGTGGGAACATGGTAATATGGTCAGGGTATAAACTAGCACAGAGATATGGGGAAGCAATTTGGTAGATGGACTACGACTCTAACTGGATGATACTCTTTGATTATTTTCATTCTAGAGAACTAAACCCAAGATGTAGACCTTATTTGTCAAGATGATCACTAACACACTAAGATGCTGCTACGTCTAAGGAGACATGGAAGCGATTAGAACGTCCAGCGTGTCAAACTGTTGTAATTCCTGCCAACACACTAGCGTGTCCGTTACGAAGGATGCTTTCAAAGAGAATGTGCAGGATATAATGAGTACAGGAAAATCCCAATTTTGAAAATAGGCTATCAGGCTATACATCCAAACTCGAATAATACTTATTCTGTGGTAGGATTACGAGCTATCTCTAAATGAATATTCTTTGTATTTCCTGATTTTCTCTAATAATCCTTTATTCTTTTATAATTAAGAAAAAGCATTTAAAAATATATCTATGTTTATACTTTTCCTTTTTTCTTTAATTCTCTTTTGTGTTTTTAATCGATGTCTTGTATATATTTTGATGTGCATGTGATATTTTGCATTACACATTATATGTGTAATGATCAAGTCATGGCAATTGAAATATGCATTTATTTTAGCAGAGAATAAGCCCCCATACCACCCCAAAATAATCCTTCTCTCCTCTTCTGTTCATATTTTCTCTTTTGTTTACATTTTCACTTTCTCTCTCTACTAGCCAGACTTTTATTTTACCAGTATGTTCACATTTTGGTAACAAACAAAAATCAGTCTCATATATGTTTCTCTCTCTTTTCCCATTGACTTTAGCTACTTAAGCTACTTTCCTTTTATACCAATTTTCATTTTTTTAAAGAAATATTCTAAATTGCTTTTTGACTCCACTTCCTGTTTTCTTACCTGTTAGCCCCTTATGAACTAAGTTCTGCCCTTATTCCTCTACTAATCTGTGGATGTGAAGGTTCTACTTTCCAAATCTATTGGCATAATTTTGTTTTCTTTATCTGGGAAATTTATGACCCTTCAAACAAACCTGCTATCTTGAAATGTACTTCTTTGGTTCTCCTTCTTCCCTGATGTTTTTTGCTAACATCTTATTTTCTTCTTGGCACCTACAAACACTATAAGAATGAGTAACAATTGATGATGAAGACCACTCTAACAGTGACTGACAGAAACTACTTCCCACAGCAGTATTTTCAACCTTTTTTATCTCCTGGCACACACACTTGAACCTATAGTTAACCTTCAATGGCACACTTAAATTATGTTGATCAAAAAAAGAGTAAAAAAAAAAAAAAAAAGAACATATTTACTGTGCTTTGATCTTTCAAAAATAATTTAATTTATGATCTTTAAAAATTTTGGTGACACGCCTAAGAGCCTCTCATGGCAGACTGGTTGAAAATCACTATATTACAGTCAGGACTAGTAACAAATCATTTTGTCTTTACAACAACCCAATGAGGCAGGTGGTACTGCCTTTCCCATGATGAAATTGAGTTACATTAACGTTAACTAACCTGTTCACATTGACACCACTAGTAAGTGGCCAGTTGTGATTTGAACCCACAGAGTTTAGCTTTGTAAATATATGAAAACCTAGTTTGGATCATCATTTCCAATAATTTGTAGATAACCTCACTTGTATATTTTAAAATTCAACTTATCAAAAAATAAAAATTTTAAGCCACATACCTACTCAATCTGTTTTTTCCTCCTGACTTTGATTTAATTGAAATGCCATTATTTCTGTTGCCAATTCCAAGATCTTTGATGCCAAAGATTTTCTCATCCATGTCCTGCTCCCTTTCCAGTGATACATTCCTATTACAGTAACTGTATACCATTTTCTTTGCCTCTATTTCTTGTTATCTCTAAATTACTTTATATACTACAGTAAAATTTATTGTTCCTTGATATAACTTTAATCATGTCACTCCCTTTCTTGCTCCTTCTGTGATGGCTCACCATTTTCTTAACAAATTGAGAAACATTTGTCATTTAGTAAGAATCTAAGCCTTTCTTTATTCCAGACTCCCCAAACTTTTTGTCCTCAAATATATGCATGATATGGTCAGTTTTCCCAAATGCATGCCCTTTTTCTACATTCATACCTTTACTTATGCTGTATCCTTTTTCTGTACTTTCCCCCATGGGTAGCTTTAAGTACTACATCCCTTAGAATCCTATCCATCCAATCACAGGGCCACCTCTCTTTCCTTGGACCTCCAAATACAGTAGAACCTCTGTAAATTGACCACCCAAGGGACTGTAACAAGCTGGTCAATCTACATAGGTGGTCAACATAAGGAACCAGGCCTACTGTTTTGATATAGACATATGGTACATGTCCAGTCTATGAAAATTAGCTTGACTTAAGGAGATAGTCCATGTGGAGAAGTGGTCACCTAAGGAAGTTGTGCCATGTACATTACAACTGCTTTATAAAATTTACCCTATTGTGCCCTAAACATCAGTTACTTATTTTCACTCCCCTCACCACCAAAAAATGTGATGAGAGTATCTTACACATTATTTAGCCCTAGCAGAATCAAGCTTAGTTGTTCACCTATGACAGATTTTTAATAAATATTTTTGAAGTTGAGAGATAGATTTTAAGGGAGGGTTGCATATATCTTATCTTCAGATTAATAGATAATTTAGTAAAGATCTTCCTTTCTTCAGCACAGCTCCATAAACTGCTAGAGTGGGTTATCTGTCAGCCTTTATGCACTAAGGAAAAGGATGGTTTTACTAAGTTGTTGCCTGATAATATGCAATTCTTTCAGATGCTATGTACTTTGGAATATTAAATGCAAAGTAGAATCATGAACATTTACTGGGAATATGTGTTGGGAACTGTGAGTCATCTTGCAAGTCTCCTCTGCTGTTTCTATTTAGCAAAAGTAACCCAATATATTTGGCCAGCCACATGGCCACTGTGCTAAAGTGGGGCATGTCCCCAGTCATTCTTGTAGCTTGGTGTCATGTAACAAAGCCTTGGCCAATGAGATGTGAGCAGAAGTGTTGGGTAAAGTCCTGCTATGCAGCCTTTTTAAAAGATTGGGGACAGACTTCTTCTTCTCATTTCTTTACCCTAGATCTGTTGTCACTTGGAATACAGATAATATGGATGGCGCTCTAGTAGCCATCTTGGAAAATGAGAATCAAGAGTCCATTTTGTAAAGATGAAAGAGAAAAATACAAAGAGTATGAGTCCCTGAGAGCTCTAGAACAGCCATACTAGCACCATTTTGGATAAGAAGAAAGAAGATATATAGAAGTGAAAACACTTAGCTAAGCCCACATCCTACTAAGTTGTAGAAGGCTAGAACACCAAAGGGAGCACAGTTGGCTTAGCTGCAATTTATTACATATTGCATGTAATGTTGTAATTGGCAAGCTAGATAATCATATAAAAAATAAATCTTCTCAGAACATTCGTATTCTTAGAAAGATAGAATGGGATCTTATACCTAGGGTTAGAAATGTATTCTGAAAGTGACCTGCAGAAGGAAAAAGAAATCCACGAAAATTTGGGTTCAGTGAAGCTGCTATGATAAAGAAACAATCCTGGTTCAAATAATTTATAATTCTGGAAGCAGTTTGAATAGTAATTAAATGTTTTTTTGCAGTTTCTGGCCGCGGCTGGGTTTGAACCCGCCATCTCCGGCATATGGGGCCAGCACCCTAATCCTTTGAGCCACAGGCACCGCCTATAATTAAATGTTTTTAAAAGGCCCAAATATTGATTTGTTACTTCTTACCTCTCTATTTAGAAACGAGATGATTAGGAACATTCCAAGATAGTAACTTCGTGTGTTGCTTACTTTGAAGATAATTATCTAAAAATACATAGATATAAAACAACACTCTAGGTTTATACAAATTGAAATTAACAACAAACATGTTTTATTTATCCTGTAGTTGTTTGTAAAGAGAAACAGGATGACCCAGGTATTTTTTTTTTTTTTTTACATTACTTAGATTTTCAAATAAGATAAAAGAATATGCCCAATTTAAATTACCATCATATTCTTAACAGTGTTTTTATGTTCAACCTATAATTTACACTTGGTAAATCTGAGAAAACTATAATCTGATCAGTGTGCCTTTTTTTTCCTTTTATTTATTTCCTTTTATTTTTGTCAAATTATAATTTACACTTGGTTTACTAGTACTCATCAAAATTTGTCTCTTATAAGAAATAACCTAACTTCAAAGATCTTTCATGTATTAGACGTCATCATGGTTTATTTATTACAAGTTATCTTTCAATTGAACAGTATTTAAACTGAGAAAAAAAACTTTTAAATTTATTTTCTCAGGTTAAAAAAAAAATTCATACCAAAAATATCTTCCTCTGCAAAGGAAAGAAGTGTGACATTTTTTATTTTTTTAAAGAATATGACTATGATAAAGCAAAGGGCTGTAGTCCATGTCTAATAACTAGAGCTCACTTGTGTTCATTGTATCAAACTCTTTTTCTGTAATTCTAACTCTGGAAGCTGAAGATGCTTTTATAAAACTGTTGTCATGACAACAAAATCCCCTAAGAAGTAATGCAAGTCTGCACGCGGAGGAAGGATTCATGACATGATTTAACAGAAAGATGCTTCCACCACCCGCTGCACCCGCATTTTTCAGCTTGTCTATTATTTGCTTATATTTTTTAATATCTAACACAATTTTCACCCCATTTACCTCTTTAATAAATATACTAAGATTAGCAGTTATTACTGGTTTTCCTGTACCCACCGTCATTTATGATAAGAAAGGGGGTTACTACCATTAGTCAATCTTTATAAGTTATAAAAATATTTTACTAGGTCACTTATCCTTGATTTTGTCTGAAGAATCTCCTTTAAAAATCCTCTAATAGATTTATCTCTGAAGGAAAGTTTTGATAACTGTGGGGAGGGGAAATTTGTAAAAAATCAGAGTTTTGTTATTTAACAAAGATAAGAAAATTAAAAATAAAAAGATAATAATTTTACACAACAAAGCATACTTATTTTTGCGCACACACACACACATACAGGAACACTTCACAACCAATAAATATATAAAAAAAGAGAATTTTGTGCAGGTTAATTTTTTTAAAATATTAGGCTATACACTGAAAAATGAAAATAAAATTGTAATAAATTAAAAAATATAAAATATAAGTGATACCTTCTTGTTTGGGAAAAAGTAAGAAAAAGAAATTATGAAAAGCTTTGGTTTGTAGCTTTTCTATGCAACGTTTCTTATTACTTTTTAGATATTTTCTTGTATAAGAGCTTCTCACTTCCTCTGGCATTTGAGGGCCTTCTCGTTTTAACTGTAAACCATCTCACCAGTCCTCTCTTCCACTTGTACCAAAGTTTAATATGAATTTTGATATCTAGCTGTATCCTTTGCTCTTGCTGAGTTAAACTCTTTATTCACTAAAGACGGCCTTACCCACCACAGTTGTCTCTCTCTCTCTTTTACTCAGTGCAATAAAGCAATAAAAGGAAAGAAAGGCACACTGATCAGAAAGTAAGAAGTTAATGTTCCTATATGCACATAATATGATTGTCTGTGTACTTGACCTCAAGGATGCTACAAAAATTCTCTTACAATGAATGAATGAGTTCAGTAAACTCACAGAATACAAGATAAGCATAAAAAATCAGTTATATTTCTATACACTAGCGATATGCATGTAGAATCCAAATTGAGAATATAACATGACTTGCAATCACTCAGAAAGAGGGAGAAATATTTAGGGGTAGATGCAAAAAATGTGTACAGGACTTGTATCTTGCAAAGTACAAAATTCCGATTAAAGATAGCAAAAAATCTCTGAATAAATGGAGAGACATATTAACTATATTCATGGATCAGAAGATTCAACATAGTAGAAATGTAAATTCTCTCTAAATTGACATAAAAATTTAGGGGAATTTCTACCAAAATCTCTACAAGCTTTTATAACAGATATTTTAAAAATCATTTTACATGCATGAACGCAAATTATGTAACCAAAATGTGTACCCTTGTAATACTCTGCAATAAAAATTAAATTAAAAATAAATAAATTGGGTGGTGCCTGTGGCTCAGTGGGGAGGGTGCTGGCCCCATATACCCAGGGTAGCAGGTTTGAACCTGGCCCTGGCCAAAGTGCAACAACAACAAAATAAAATAAAATAATAAATAAATAAATTTCAAAAATTAAAAAAGATTATATTACAACTTATATGGAAAAGCAAAAAACTAAATAGCTAAAAAAAATTTGAAAAATAATAACTTGGGAGAAGTTAATCTAACCAATTTCAAATCTTATCAGCTCCAGTAGTGAAGGTCATGTGATATTGTCACAGTGGTAGACACATAAATAAAAGGCCAGATTAGGGAGGCTGATTTTTCATTAAAGCACAAAAATAAATCAAAGGATGAAGGATAAGGTTTTCCACAAATGGTCTGGAATAACTGGACATTTATTGACAAAAAAGCAAATCTCACATCTTTTACAAATACTAACTCAAAACAAGTCATAGATTTGAGGGCAAAACATAAAAATCTAAAACTTTTAAGAAGTTAACATAGAAAGAAAGTCTTCAGGACACAGGCATTCATGAAGACTTCTTAGCCACGATTTAAAAGTACCATTTTTAAAAGTCTACAGTGTAAACGTAAGCACAGTTTAAATGCCTTTGCTTTGTGTAAGATCTTGTTGAGAGGATGAAAAAGCAAGTTATCTATGGACTGGGAAATTCTACTCGTAAACCACACTTCATCGAAAGGGTCATCCTTAGAAAATGCAACTCTCTCTCAGAAGTCAACAGTAAAAAATAAAAATCAATTGGGAAAATGGCAAGTGCATGAAGAGAAATTTTCCTGAAAGGGGCACATGAGAATGTGTTTAACAACACAAGGCATCAGGGACGTGCAAGTTAAGGCCACCTTATGCACCTGTTAGAACAGCTCAGGTTGAAAACAGTGGCAACTCCACATGCTAGCAGAGATGTGGGGAAACTTCATCTCTCACACACTGCCAGTGGGAGTGTAAGATGATACAGTCTTTCTGCAAACCAAGTTGTTTTCTAAAACACCAAACATAACATTTAGCCTATGGTTCAGCCAAGTCAACCTCCTGAGCTTAATGGCAAATGAGACTAATGTTCCCCTAGAAACCTATCCATAATTGTTCTCGGAAGCCTTATTTAGAACTTAGAAGCAACCAAAATGCTCCTCAATGGTGACACAAACTGTGGCACAGCCACTCTGCGGACACTGTGCAACCAGAAGAAAGAATAAGCTGTTGACACACAGCAACTGACATGTGTCCTGATGGCATTATGCTGCGTGGAAAGTGCCAGTACTCAACAGCCACATACTGTGTGGGTTCATTTACATTAAATTTTTAAGTGACAAAATTACAGGAATGGAAAACAAATTTACAGTGTTCAGGTCTTGGGGGCAGTGGAGGAGGGCAGGGAGAGGGTGTTATTAGAACGTGTTAGTACAAGGATGAGCTTCGTGGTTACAGAACAGTTTCGTGTTTTGATTGCAGAGGTAGCTACACAAACCTACCCATGCGATAAAATGCCTTTAATACCATAAATACACACTGGACCAAGGTCAGATTCCTCAAGTTGGTATTGTACTACAATTAGGTAAAATGTGACCTTGGAGGATGTGAGGTGAAGGATACAAGGGACCTCTCTCTACTACCTTATACATCTATAATTATTTCAAAACAAAAAGTTTAATAAAAAGAGTGTTTAAAAGTATTGTTAACATTTTATAGGTGTTGTTTGAATTGAAAAGATGGTCCAAGCCTTTGCTTCTTACCCCACTCCTTAATACTAAACAATGGCAAATTCCTCTGACTAATTATTTGCCGTACTTGTGACTGTCTGGAATCCACAACATTCCCCAAAGCTAGAAAATAAAGTGGTACATCTCTGTTCCTACAGACCACATATTTTTCACCTGGTTTCCATCCAATGAAATAATATGGTCTCCATAAACTTCAAGTTTTAAACCAACTAAAAATAGACTCTAAAGAAAAAATAAAGCTTAGGAAATATGGAAAATCTATACATCTATGCTCAGAAGAATTAAACCATCAGATCTGCAGGACAGTATAATCGCTTTACCATCCTTCAGTTCTCTTGAACTGTGGCAGAGTGTACTCTTAATAACCTTCAGCCACATACTCTTGACCTTCATCCACGTACTCTTGACCTTCAGCCACATCACTGAGACACAGGAGTGGCGCTCTCTGTCCTCTGGTTTTCCCACTCCTGGCTCAGTACCCAGGAGAACACAACTGGTATAGACCAACCACCAGTGTCCACATTTGGAAGTTTGAGGATGATGCTTACCACAGTCAATATTTCCTCTGCATTCTCACCCCATTGCTCCCACTTGTACTCAACCCCTTATATCATCTGTTTACCTCTCAGCCTCCTACCCTAAATTGCAAGCTTCTTTGAAGGCAAGATCGATCGATCACTCTCTCTCTCTCTCTGTAACTCTCTCTTTCTAGAGATAGTACTTTAGTAAGAATCTAATGCACGTTTGTAAAATTAAAAGAGTTATACATATATAGTATTGGTAATTCTACACATTCTGTAATGTTATTAGCATCATACCAGAATATACAACGTTGACATCTTTACTTTATTATTATTATTAAATCATACCTGTGTACATTAATGCAATCATGGGGCACCATACACTGGTTTTATAGACCATTTGACATATTTTCATCACACTAGTCTTCCTGGCATTTTCTTAGTTATTGTGTTAAGCTATTTATATTCTACATTTACTAAGTTTCACACGTATGCTTGTAAGATGTACTGCAGGTGTAATCCCACCAATCACCCCCCCTCCACCCAGTTTCCCCCCTCCCTTCCTTCCCTCTCCCCTTTTCCCCTATTCTTAGGTTATAACTGGGTTATAGTTTTCATATGAAAGCCATACATTAGTTTCATAGTAGGGCTGAATACATTGGATACTTTTTCTTCCACTCTTGAGATACTTTACTAAGAATATGTTCCAACTCCATCCATGTAAACATGAAAGAGGTAAAGTCTCCATCTTTCTTTAAGGCTGCATAATATTCCATGGTGTACATATAACACAATTTATTAATCCATTTGTGGATTGATGGGCACTTGGGCTTTTTCCATGACTTAGCAATTATGAATTGGGCTGCAATAAACATTCT